>JASCZW010011020.1:0-33683 GCA_034211315.2 Aedes japonicus | reverse complement strand
AACTCGAAGCGCGCGCGATGGACCTGCCTTGAAGAAGAGCGCTGCTAGTGTGCGATACCTACCCACAGCAGCAGCAGCAGCAGCAGAGAGCATGATTTTCACCGAGATCAGGCAGGGACCAGCAGTCAGGATTCATCTCGGATTCAGTTCTTGCGGAACCGTCGACGGGATTGGATTGTTGGGAATTGTGCCCGGAAAGCTCCGTCAATCGCACCGATTCAGGCTAGGCTCGTTGCTCAACTGTCTGACTTCCCTAAGGCCATTCCCGCTCCGCTTGCGAGAAAGAGGTGAATCTGTTTGGTGCAAAATTTCACGCTGACAGTGGGATCTTCTTCACGTCGAGCGCTTGTGTGTGGTGTGTTTAGAGCCGAGACGAGATTTTTGTGTTTGCCCACGCTCACCACCCACCACCCACAGTGCTGCTGCTGCTGCTGCTGCATCGCCACGGTGTCTTCGTCATAGTGTATTGGAGTGCTTGCTTTGTTCGGTTCAGCTGCTGGGACTGCGGCTGCAGGAGAAGTGTCCTTGTGCTGAAACGCTCGCATATGGAATTTCGTGCGCTGACACAATAGTGGATAGGGAGCAAGGAGCTCATTTCGGACGCATTTTTGGCGGATATTAAACGACCAACTTTCGCAGCAGTGTGACACAGTCTGATGTTGACCGAGATCAGTTCGGTACGAGCGAGTGGCTGCTGGTGCTGCTGATGCTGATGCTAGAGGGCCATAAAGCTCGGTTGATTGTGGATCAGTTGGAATTGAATTTTCGAGGAGTGCGCGGGAGTTTTGCTGTTTGATAATTTGGGCTGCTTGTGATGGAGTTGCTGGGGATGTGAAATTGCCAGGATATTTCCAGTTGAGTGGAGATGCAGAAAAATTGAAGAAATAAATATGACTGAATTTAATGACTACGGGATATAAAATGAAAGTGTTCAATTTGCTTGGAAATCGTTCTGTTCTATATTGGGAAAGTTACTCTAGTTTGAAATCAACAAAATATAAAAAAGCTCGAATGAATTGAGCTTTATTTTTCAAAAGGGATCTTTTTTGTGACTTGTAATCATTCAACATTTTGCAAGAAGTGACACAACGTAACAACACCTAATCGAAACAAACAACCCCCGGGAAAATCGAAACATCGGCTGAAGCATAAATCTACCATGTCATCGAACCGTGTCCCGTTTCAATCGATTTATCATACTCTACTAGTGAAGCCAGATAGCACCTCACACTCTCCCGTCGATGATGTAGTGGAGCACGAAGAACCCTGATTACGATTCATGAGATGTCCGGAAAAGTGCTAATATAGTGATTTGTATTCCAATTGAGGCCTTTGTTTCGGAATTGTGCACGTGTTTATTAGTGAAAACAAGATTTAACACTCTTCCGTTTGTCGTTTGTCGTTGTCACATAAGCAATAAAATCATACTGTCGTCAGAAAGGATCCAGGATATTCAAACCGAAAAACCCACGCAAAGTAGTGAATGGTCTGGGGGAAAAAATGCAATACCGATGATGAATTCGATTGCTCTCATAAAAACCTCCAATTGCCATCAAACGTGCGAGTGCATATAAGGGCTTACCTGCCTGTGCCCCGGCCAGTTTTGAGTTCACCGGAAATGATTTAATTGAGCCTCGCTGGGTGGGTTGCTAAATCAGTGCAGTAAGCTCGAAAAAAATGTGCCACGGACGTCTGCCGGAAACCGTTGTGGAATGTATTGAAAAAGTGATGCAATTGCTGTGTTATCGTCACACCACACAGGCTGAGTGTGTGGGTGTTTAAGAGTCACAGAGTAGAATGAAAGTTATTTTGGCAAACAGTTTCGCTGAGTGCGGTAGATTGGAGCTAAGGCATTGTAGCTTTTTGCATTCAATGAATAATTAATGTCCGAGGTGTTGAGTTGGAGTGACTGATTGTCCCCGGATGGAGCATCAATGTGGATTATTAAAGGTTTGTATTTGTTCTACTATGCTGTATTTGCATTGTGTTGTTTTTCGTGTCAAATAATGTGTGTCATCGTTGCATGCAAATGCTTTCCCAGTTATAAGCGCTTTTGAACTTTTTTCTCTATCTGGAGAGCAAGGCTAGTTTTAGGAAATTGTTTCGGAGAATTTTTATACCATCGCCATTGATCAAGAAGAGGAATTGACGATAACTGTTATTTTTTTTTTTTTGGCAATAGAATGACCTTTCGAATTTATTTAAGGTGCCAACATTCGCACAGCGATTCCAAGGCGGAAAAAAGTCGAAAAATGAACTGCTTTATTCTACACTAGATATATTTTTGTAATTTTCTACACCATTTGAAATTTTTTTTTGAAATTTTCATAAAGATTGGATAAAAACTGTGCTCTCTGTAATTTTTCAAACTATGGGTCCTACATGGTCGTAGTTTTTTACTCTTATATAAAATGTAGGGAGAATCGAAAAAAAAACCTTCAACTAAGTTTTCAAATATGCGCACCACAATAGGCTTATTTTGAAGATGTTTCTGCCAGCTTTCCAAAAATCTGGGTTTCATCTTGCGCAAACTTTTGCAAACACGGTCTCGGGAGACCGGAGTCCATGAATGTTCGGAAGCCCGTAAAATTGGTTCGTACATAAACCTTGGAAAACCGATTAGGCCCAATGTAAAATACCACGAAATCAGCTCGATAAACTAAACGTATGGCTGTGTGGGTATGTGTCGCGTGCAGTGTATGTGTGTAACGAAATTGCTAACTCAGTTTCCCAAGCAACTGCTGAAGTGATTTGAATGAAACAATCGCCAAATAAGAGTCATCAATGATTTGAATGATGAGGGTACGGATGCCCAACGGATTTTAAAATGATTTTGAGTAGATTATAATCGTCGAAGTAAAAATTAGCAACGGTAAGTTGAGAGGTTCAACAGGTTAAACGTCGATCGGTTCTAAGAGTGCTTGAAATTTGGCGAACCAGACCAACCAACCAATGCACAGTGGTCCAGAATGCGAATTTAGTCTGAAAGATACATTTTCAGCCTAAATTTGATGTTTTGGAGCAGAACTGTCTTGCACAAAGTTGTTTCAAATGACAAGGCGCTTTTTTCGGAGTGAATAAAAACTAGGGTTGGTCCTTATTTTTAGAGAAATCGAAAATCTTACATTTTAGGGCAGCAATAAAGGCATACATTATTCAGAAAAGTTGTAGGATAAATAATTTCAAGCACCTTACAGGTCGAATTAGTAGTACGAGACACTGAAGAAGTCTGCACATTGTAGACGAAATACGCGTATCTGTCGAAGATAAGCAAAGGTAGTTGGAATTAAATGGAGATTACTAATTTTTCTTCTAATTTATAGTTACAAGTATTCCACTAAACAGCTAAAACCCTCTAGGATTCAACTTACAGGTGTTTGCTCTAACTTTTTTCTTATAAAACTACGCCCTTTTCAAATGTGTTTTACTCGATTTGAAAAATAACCTATCTTCAGTTTTCAGACATGATATGCAATAATATTAACCCTTTTCAAATTCTGGTAAGAAATATATTTTGGTATGCCATCATTTGAAAAAAGCTTATTTTGTTAACAAAAACCATAATAACTTTTGTTTGACATACGATAGAGACAATTTTAGCACACCACTTGTTACTTTCATGTTACTTTCATTGCTCTAGAGTCACTAAAAAAATTTAAAAAAATAAAAAATTGAAATACAAAGTTATAGCTAAATAACTAATTTTTATAGGGACACCTAAGCTACGAAAAAAAAATTCTCTAAATCGGTCATATCAAAAGGTACAGAAAAATTAAACCTTCAAAGGTGCTTAAAATGATTTATTCTACAAGATTCTCGATTTCTCTGAAAATAAGGACCCCTAGTTTTCATTCACACCAAAAGAAGCGCCTTGTTATAAGAAAACTATTTTGCTCCAAAATTTCAAACTTAGGCAGAAAATGTATCTTTCTAGCTAAATTCGCAATCTGGACCACTGTGCAATGTCTATGAGAGATTTTATTTTTTCTTAAAACTAAATCTCTTTTTTCCCTTTTTTCATCATAAAAAAACTGAAAATCAGTCTAGCGATTCGAAACTTATAATTCTATAAAAAACTAGCTGACCCAACGGACTTCGTTCCGTCTAATATTAATTTATTGCTTGCAATATCTTTAAAATAGATTCACACAATAAATCGGTATTCTAATATCACTTTTTTTTAAATTTCATAAATTTCCTTCGTTGTTTTAGTCAATCTGAAAGGGACAGTCAATTTTCATACGGGAGAACTTGGATATTTTCAATTTTGGCTTAAGAAAGTATGACAATCGGCAGTTATTTCATATTATTGATAATCTGTGATCAATTGGCCACTTTAATTGGTGTATTTTGTTAGAATACTGAAGTTGTTTTTTTTGGAAGTTCCAACGCATGAAAAATGGTTGATTTTTGTACGATGTCTTGCCGGACCGACATGAGTTGATAACGGTGCTGTAAGATATCATAAAAAACTTTCCAAAACAACAACGTTTTGTGCATTCTTAATGTGACAATTTAACACTGGAATCTGAATTGAAGATGTTCTATTAACTGATTGTTGGAAATTGGGTTTTTCTTGAAGTTTGCTCAGTTTGAAAGTGAATAAGTTTGAATTTATTATGTTGACAATAATATATTTGTGATTTTTCAGCATTTTTGATAAACAACGTTTGATTTATACAAACAAAATTTGATATTTTAGTATGGAAAAATGCCTTTTTATTTTCCAATTTTCCGACTTTTCCTTGGAAATTTCCCAACTTTTTTCTGGATCTTTGTTGGACAGAAAGGAACAAATCATCCGCAGACACCGTCAAAATTGGTTAAGCCGTTTTCGAGTTTTAGCGTCACTAACAAACAAACATTCATTTTTCTATATAGAGATTTGATGTTTGATGTTTTTAATGGAAAAATGACTTATTTTTTATTTTCCAATTTTCTGTCTTTGCCTGGAAAATTTCCCAACTTTCTTTTTCTCTGGACCTTTGTTGGGCAAAAAGGAACAAATCATCTGAAGACACCGTCAAGATTGGTTCAGCCGTTCTCGAGATATATATATATATATATATATATATATATATATATATATATATATATATATATATATATATATATATATATATATATATGTGTATATTTTCTCAAAAATATGTTTTTTGGCTGGGTAGCGATAGGGTGTATCGCATAATTGGTCACCCTAATGACAAAATAAAAAAATCAAATCATATACTTTCAGAAAGGAACAAACCTAGCAAAACTTGCGATGAAGATCCACCTAATATTTTGGTATGGAATTTCTGAATTAGGAATTAATTGTACGGATGTTCTGCTACTTCCGGAAGGCATAGTATGGTTTCTCAGTGCCATAAATTGTTCTTCACATCGTTTTACTTCTTACATTTTTAAACAAATAGTTTAGAGAAAAAAATCATATTGATTTAAGACGAGACTGATGAATTCACCATGATGTTGTATGTTCCCAAATATTCCATGGGACAATAAATTGGCCATATCTCGCTAGAGTGGCCTAATAAAATAATTTGAAATGCATCTAGCGGCCCAAAATTACTTGAAAACACATTACTCAGCTATGTTAAACCCATTTTGAGACATTTTACCGCCTTTTGCATGGGATGGAATCACTGTGAGTCGTCATCATGATTATCATCAAAATTTCTAAGCAATTTTTTATTTACTAAAAATCAGGGTACTATTCATGAAAACTATTGCATTGTTCTTTAATGATCAACCGAGATATAGTGAATACAATTTCTTTATCAGATTATTAGTTTTCAATGAAAAAACTGTTTTCATTGATAATTATAGTGACGATAATAATGATGATGATAATGATGATAATGATAATGATGATGATGATAATGATGATGATGAAGATGATGTTGATGATGTAAAATAAAACTATAACTATAACTATAAATAAAAAATATGCAGCTTGTACCTCAATTGCAATTTTTTCTAAGCAGTTTATATGTAAAACAAATATATTTGATGATTTATTAAATGTTTGATATGCAAAAAAGGCGGCAAAATGCGCAACAAATGGCAAGTTGACGAACTTTTTTCCATGAATCAACCATTATCAAACTTGGTGAGGAGCCCCATGAGCATCCTTACTGTTAAATTTCATCGATCCAAATAAGCCTTTAAATATCATTAGAAACATCCTATTCATCCCACACTAAGTAGCACAAAATGTTTGATTTTAAAGTTGACAAGTTAATCAGGTATCACTCATAGTTCAGTTAAAAGATGGAATGGTCAAAAAATGCTCAAACTTGATTAAGTGCATACTGATTGGTTTATTCGATAAATGATCAATCTTTATTTCATTTTTAAATTCATCGTCTACAAAGCACCGAAAAAATATTTGATTAAGCTTTCGATTTGCCACATGCAAACTATCTGGCTTTGCATTTCACACCTTCCTTCAAGTTTTGTAACGCTGTTGTAAGGCTTGCTCGTGACAAAATCTGGACAGATTAAATTTGTAATGAAACAAATTTGCTGTTGGTTCAATCCAAGATGCATTTTTATTCATTTAATTGTGCATTATAAGTCATATTAAAACCACTAACAGTTACTTATTGCAGTCGAGTTATTATTTAGTACACAACACTGAGAAGTCTGCACTTTGTAGACGAAATACGCGTATCTGTTAAGATAAGCATAAAGATAGTAAGAATTGAATGGAAAATTTAATGGGAAATTGAAAGAGAAGAAAAAATAGTATTTTCCATTTAATTCCAACTACCTTGCTTATCTTGACAGATATGTGTTTTTCGTCTACAATTTGTAGACTTCTTCAGTGTCTCGTACTAATAACTCGACTGATAACCTACGCCACCTGCTCATTGTAGACGAAATACACGTATCTGATAGATAGGCAAAGGTAGTTGGAATTAAATGGAAAATAATAATTTTGCTTCTTATTTCTAGTTACAGGTATTCCACTAAACAGCTCACACTTTCTAGATTGATCAAACTTGCTATTTTAATCCATCGTTGTTGAGTACTAGCGCAATTAATGATAGGCAATGTTGATAACTAAACATCGACTGCCCAACGAAACAACACAATTAATTAAAATGCTGCAGATAATACAGGGTGAGAAAAAAATTGCTGTCAGTGAAGAATATGGTCATAAACATCAGAAGCTGATTGTTGATTATTTTAAAAAACAAACCGCTGAAGTTGATTATTTTGAGAAACACGCAGAGTGTTGAGTAATAAATTCCAGCAGGCAGTCGAGTATTAGAACACGACACTAAAGAAGTCTAAACATTGTAGACTAAATACGCATATCTGTCAATATCAGCAAAAAAAGTAGTTGGAATTAAATAGAAATTACTATTTTTTCGTCTCATTTTTTATTTCAGAAATACCAATCGATATGTTAAGTGGGAAACATTAGAACAAAGTAAATAAGCGTTACATTGTGCTTTTAACAAATTACGAGGAAAACCAAATTTAAATTACAAATAAGTTATTCCAGTAATCTACTAATTAAATAATCTAGAAAGCTTTTTTTTAAATCTGCTGACAAACTTATAATCAGATACAATTATCTTCAAAATAGCGCCTACAGACCCAATTCCGGATCACAAAATATCAAGGTACCGTATGATGAAAATATTGCTGTCTCAAAAGCACAAAACAAACTCAGATTTCAATAATCAAGTTAAACTTTACATAGTGCTGAACATAAAATAATTGTGCTGGAAGCGATATTGAACCATTTCTGCGTTTGCTAAGATAAGTTTAGTATGTCATTTGCTGTTCTGAACCACAAACAGTAAACAAATTGCTTTTAAAGGACGATAAGTGCCAACGGATACGGAAGTAATGCCGTTCTCATAAACATATTGCATCTATTCGTGGATGAAACTTCGTTTCAATAAAATGAAGTCTTCGTTTGAGTTCATTCTTAGTATTATTTTGTGTTTGCTTCTTGATTAACGATATTTCAAGCTGGTTCAACTCCGTGGTAGTTGCTAAATCGTCTTTTTGGGTATTTTTCGTAACTTGTCCGAAAGTAAAATTAGAACTCATGATCTTGGCGTGAGAGGTATAGATGTTAACCACTACGCCGGGGTCGCCCGCATCTCCTATCATTTGATGATGTTGTTTGAGAAGGAAATAATTTCTCATCACCATGAGGCTTTAGGAGAAGACAGCAATTTTTGCTAGAACAAAGTTGTTAGAAGAATGTATTGATAGTTCCGTTAGCTCACGGCAGGCGGTGAAAATTGAATAGAAGTAGTTTGAAATTGAGCGGAGGGCATTGTGAGGTAGTATTTCGAAACCTTGACTGGTCAAAGTGGTGCATTCGATAATGCCTTGATCTACCCCGCATGGGGATGCTTGGTAAAAATTTGTTTAAATATTTTATTGTTAGTTTTATTCGCTTTGCTCAACATCAAATTTCACACAATAAGTTATCGTAAAACTATTTAATTTTTTGTTTGGCATCGAGTCAAAACCGTTTTGTAGTATTGGCATGTCTAATTTGGCACAACTTCTTGAATTTCTGTTTTAAGACTGTAAATGTTATCAGACTGACGTCCGTTTGCATGAACCATTGCAGCCAAGATTCCACCGAGGTGGCCTGTCCAATAGCGGAATATTTTTTAAACAAATCACAGTTGGGATTGTTTGAAGACGTGAAAAGATGCATTGTCCTGCTGAAGAACTGTATCTTCATTTCAATCGTTCTCAATATGTTGGCATTCATGCGGGTTGAAATGAAAAAAATCGAAAGCTTGGTGAGCATGGTAAGAAAAGGCTCCCCAAACCATCAAACTTCCACTCCCAATGTTTCTCTTCGATCTCACGACACCGAATTTGCTTCAAGTCATGTCAATTGCAGCTGTAACTTTTCGTTCCGTCTGAATTATAGGGTAAGGGGATGTAATGTTAGCCTAGCTCCTTCATTCGGCCTGTGTACCAAATGTGTCATTAATTTAGCGATAATCAACAAAATAATTTTGCTATTAGCATGATAGATGTAATCCGAAGCAATTGAGACAATATTAATCATCTTATAGTTGTTCACTTCCACGTAATTTTCGGTTGCTTGAACTTTTGGGGCATCATGATTTCACTGGTTATGCTGAACAGATGATCTAACAACGGACACATACCCTACTTCTTCTCGGCATAAAACACAACATTTCACCATTCACCCTTTCTGTACTTCCAGGCCAATTTAAGGCACATAAAATGAGGACAAAGATGAGTAGTTTCCATTTAATTCCAAATACCTTTATTGCTTATCGTGACAGATACGCGTATTTTCGTCTACAATGTGCAGACTAACTCAGTGTCGTAAACTAATACTCGACTGAAGAAGAACCTTCGCCACCTGCCGTATATATACTCTTTTCAAAAATTTGTACCTAAAGCTAATATTTTTGGCCTTACCTTGCCTGAGTCAAAAACAAAAATTATACTTAATATCTACCTCGCCTTTTCGCTTGTACCTAAACTGTGTTCTGTTCTTGGCACATCATCATCGAGCTATCCGACATCATGTGAAATAATACCGATTTAGCCGAGGAGTCCTTGAAGGCTGAAATCAACGTGGCTGATAAAGGGCAGCTTGTCGTCAATCATGACCCTCAAGTACCTCAGGGGCCGCTTTGAGGTGATAGTGCAGTTACCCGCACTAATAGTCGCCTGTTGCTGTGATTTTCTGTTACTGATCTGGCAACAGTTTCCTGAAGAGCATCCATTCCTCTACTGGGTCAATAAAATGGGCGCGCGTTAACTCTACCTCTCCTGTAAATTCTTTATAGATCGCGAAGGTAATGTCGTCCACGAAACCGATAATATTCATAAGAGAACTTTAATCTCAACAATTCGGCATACATTGTGTTCCATGGCACCGCACCCAGTATAGAACATGGCAGAACTCCTGAGGGGATTTGGAAACATTCATGACGGGCGACCACTGCACAGTAGCGGAGTTCCCGAGATCTCGACTGTATTGGCTTGCCTTCCCGGAAGCGAAGCTGGTTGTTTGATAGGCCGCCTTTATTCCCCGTGTACTTCGAAAGTCTGTTGAGGATTATCCCTTCAAGCACCTTACCCGTTGTATCCAACAGGCATATCGGTCAATACAACGACGGATCACCTGGTGGCGTCCCTGTCCTTGGTAGTAATACTAGAATCTGGCTGGGAAGATAGTCTCGTTCAGACTACATTTGCATTACTACCCAGAACATTTTGGGAGCCATCGAAAGAATCGTTTTGATAGCCAGGTACACTAAAGGGACTCTGCTATCACAATCAGTTCTTCATTCGTAACCGTCGCCTTGCCTTCGCCCTCCACAGTGCCGTTGTCATCGCTCACGTGATTGTAGATGTTCAGCATGTTTGACACCGTCCTTTCACCGACATGACAGTGTTTTGTTTTGGAATACTGAAACGCAGATTATGAGAGAAATCTGCGGCATTGGGAGGCCAAGGAAACATGAAAGTATTGAGACTGTAATTTGTCGGATAATTTTACCGAAAATTGAAGGTCTGCCAAATACTCCTCCACAGCGTTAACGATTTTTTCGCGTGAGCTGACTGTACCACTCAGCAAGACTGGGCATCGGCTCTTGGAGCAAAAAAAACTTTTAGTCTTACTTTCAACTATTAGTGGATATAATCTACTGCTTTCATTGATTAGAACTATTTTAGTATGTCTCTTACTATACGTATCAAGCAAGCCGGTCACGATACCTTGAGTTGATTGCATGGATGCACTCCCGTCAGGTATAATGTGGTTTATCAAACCAATCAGCTTTCAAGTCATTTTTTTCTAAGAAATATTTTAGAGACTAGGATTATACTGAATATAATCGATTTACAATTCTGAAACCTTAAAATAAACGAACAATTTACAGTCTTGTTCAAGTTTGTTTTCTGCTTGCATGTTGGAAAATTTCACCTCTTATTTTTCCCCGAGCCTGGAAAATAGTAATATCAATGCCCTTTGTTAAAGGGTCAGCATTAAGCAATAAGTTAAGCTTAAGATGCACAAAAGAAGTTTTCCACTTGAAAGTGTTGTTGATACAACATTGAACACAACACAGAAAACCTTACATATCGCTCTGCAAATGACCAAATAAAAGTAGCCTTTGTCACTCAACGGTTGCTCAACAAGTTAACATTCAAAGTCTTCCTTGATTTTTAGATTGTTTAAGAGTAAAGAAAACGATTGTTTGCGGAAATGGAGCTATGGACTACTGAAAATATGTCTGAGTTAGTTGAAAAGTGGGTTCATCCATTTCCAGCCATGTAAAACGAAGTTCAGAGGAAATAAAAAACTCAATATTCCAAATATGTGACATCCACACGTGCCGTCTGTGTAAGTGCCTTACGGCAGAATTCCTCTAAGATAAACATTCCATTTATCATGGCAAGCGCAAGGTGCGGTAAAATTAAACCTGAATTAACCGCCCAACCGACGTGGGAAAGTCATAAAATTAACCTCTCCACCAACAACGACTGGCCCCGCGTCGCTTTGCTTGGAGGCAGAGTTTATATTTAGAATGATACCAGAGTACTTTATTTAGCTGATCTGTTTTCAGCTTGGTATCACTCTCCGAAAAGATGAGGAAACGCAAACATTTATTTAATACCGTGAATTGTGGCGTATGCGAATCTTTGCGAAGCAAAGGAGAAAGAAATCACAGGATCCAAAGCGAAGCTACGACAGAAAAAGCCATCAAACGCCGCTGGCTTGGGTTAGAGCTCAGAACACGTTCTCGGTATAAACTTCATAAGCGTGTGCTATTACTATGATGACCGTGGCAGAAGCGTTGATTCATGAGGGAGACGGTTGAATATATGAGCCGTACTGAATAAACGAATTGTGCGTCATTTTATCGCCACTGGCTGGCGGGATTTGTTGTTATTATAGTGAGGCCGTGGATTCCCTACCAGAGGACAGCGAGGGTTGTAAAAAATCCATAAAGTTACTAAAATGACACATGTAGAAATTTATTTGCCATAAACATCTAGGAAAAGTGGTGCAGATATGTCATTAACTATATCAAAGCTATGTACACAGTCCATTCTCCACGACTCGTTGTCCAGTAGATCAATGTCGCATTACATACCACCGGTTAAGATATATGGTCATATTTAGAATGCTGTAAGAGAGATTCTGAATGATGTAAGAAGTTGTGGTGTGTTAAGTGTAGTTAAACTTTTTGATGTGGAATGATTATATAGTAATGGATCCTTGCCAAGTTTTTCTAGATTGTTACTGATCAGCATAAGCTTATTTCTGACTCTCAACATAATCTTTAAACGCTTTGCCAATGTAATTAATTAAAAATGTGTGATGCCATAATTAGGAACTTCGAATGCAGATGAAATAGACCAGGAGTTTTTTTTCAACAATAATAGGTAGCTGTTTACGTAAAGAATTTTTTAAATGTAGTCTTACTAACATAATTTCATTTATCTCTTAGATTTATAATATAGTAGATATTGAAATTAATTCTTACATCAGAGTACCCAAGCTGTCTTTTAAAATTATACACAACCCAAACAGCACACTTCTTCTACTTTTTCTTAAGCATTTCAAGCTAATTGCTTTCACAATTCGCTAATTGCTTGCTCTCAACTCAGTGCTCTAAATGCACTTCCACAGTTATAAATTGAGAGCTTTCGCTGCCAGTTACCATTTTTGCATTAGTATGATTGTGTGGCAAGTACAATCATACCCTATGACTAGGGGGTTGAGAAATTTTCCCTCACAAAAATTCCTAGACCTGACCGGGAATCGAACCCAGTCACTTTCTGCACGGTATTGCTTTGTTGCCATGCCTTTACCGACTGAGCTAAGAGACGACCCAAACAACACACACCTAACTTGATTTGTTGATCAATTGATTGTTCCTAACATACTTTTTAGTATAGAGAAGAGTAAGACTTACTGTGAAACATATGAATCATTAGTTGAAATCAAGATATCAGATATTAACAAACATAGCATAGCTCAAATCCGAACTCCTGTACAACACATGATCATTGACACAAAAGTCAACTCTTACACAAGTTAAGACGCACACTCATCCTTTTTCTGAATCAAATCAATGCAAACGAGAGGAAAACAGATAAATGCGAAAAGAAATAACATTTAGGACTAATTTGTTTCATATTCAACTGGTTTTAATCTTTTACTCAAGTAATGTTAAGCATTTCAAGACTGATTCCAAATTCTTGGAGACTAACTAACTTAGTATTCAAATGGTTCAAGATTGAATCATTTCTTATTCATGTTACGCTACACTTTGCACTGCTGATTTACTTTTTATTAAAATGCCCTCAAGCACCAAATAGTGTACAAATTCCACACCATACCAACCATCTTCCAAAAGTCCTTAACCTTGCCAACAACACTACTGAAAGTTTTAATTTCCTAGGTGGTCGGGATCACGATATAAATTCGTTCCAAAATTCTCTCCTTTACATGCCCACTATCGCCACACAGTGCCTGAAATACGAACCATAATTTCTATTTTCGGGGAACAACTCGGGGAACGTCTGAACAACTTTGCTGAGGGTTCGAAAGTTCATGGAGGTCGGGATGAAGATATGAACATGTTCGTAAGTGCTCTGTTCAACAAGCCTACTAGCACCACATAAAGAGAGAACTCCGAACGTTTTGAAAGTCTTCGATGATGATGATGATGATGATGATGATAATGATGAGATGCTACCATCTATTGTAGCAAGGTAACTTGCCATAGCAGTGGAATAATCTGAAAAACGATTTGATCAGGATTCTATTGTTGTTTGTGATCATCAAGCTCCTGTATGAAGGGCCAAGAACGTTGGGCCCGTAGGCAGATATACTTACACGAAACTCGCGAATATAGGGAAGAGAATCTCCTTCCAAAAGCAAGTTCACACCCACAGCATTAGAATCGAGGCCCGCGATTGACTAGAATAAACCACAATAGATGGGGTCGAAGAGCCCGCCGTTAGGCTGATGCAAAATTCGAAATGTTGCTCCCTACCAAGTAATCGACGCCAATTTGGGTCCTGATAGTCCCCAAAAATTTTAACACATTTGGTTTTAATTTGGCTTTGCACACGCTATTCAAAGTTTGTATGGGAATTAGTATGAAGAATCTCAAACTTACATATCCTGATCCCTAACATCTTGATATTATGTCCTTAAACCAAATTTTATAAAGATTCATATAGTGTGAGTTGTCAACTATCAAAATGCCAGAAGACACCTGACATGTAAATTTTATACAAAAATAGTTATTCAATAAACCATAAAATACACACTTTAGGTATGATGTTCTATTCTTATTTTTTGTTTTCTTATTATTTATATGTTTTTATATTTTATATTTATATATTTTATGTATTTTATTTGATTTATATTGTTATATTTATTTTATATATTTTATATTTATGTATTTTATGTACATTACATATTTTTACTTCTTATTATTATATTTGTTGCCGATACGCTGCCGATTTAGACAAGCCTCAACCTGTGTTAGAAGTGTGGAGAAATCTTCCGATGAAGCTGGGGTTTCCCCAATAACCCTGATCGGACTGCTGCTTTCCAGACTCCTCTGAAATGTGGAGCACTGGGTGGACTAAAGTGCCAAGTAATTTTATCCCTTGCCAACTCACGAGTGATTTGATCTTGATGGTTGTGATCCGTCATCAGTTTACTAATCTCTGTAAGCTTGTTTTTTGCTCCAACAAAATTTGTGCCGTTATCGGAATAGATGTCCGAACATTTTCCTCTCCGTGAAACACACCGGCACAAGGCTTGCAGCAATCGATCCGTGGAAAGATCGGAAACTAACTCCAGATGCACTGCCTTGGTACAGAGAACGATGAATACCGCAACGTAGGCCTTCACTGCTTTCCGTCTTGGAACCGGTCCACTCCTGTTTTCGTAAATGGACGTGAAACGGTGACGCGGTGTGACGGCAATTCTCCCATGAACTGCTGTAGTAGATGGTTTGTACGAAACATTTAACGCATCGATGAACTCTTTTGGCTGCATTTCTTCCAGTGCAGTGTACCGAACTGTTCCTAGTGCAGCTTGACCAGCATGCAAACTCTCGTGATAGTATCGCAGATCAACCGAGTTAACGTGTGTGCAGCAGAACGATAGGATGCTTAGTGCTCTCAGTTCTCGAATTTGCGTCGTCCTCCTACTCTGATAGTCATCTTTTCAATGAATGGATGAAACCATCTCAACGATCTTCTGTGACGAACTCTCCCTTCGATAGGACTTCCATTCCTCGGCGAAAACTTCTCGTTGGACGTTTCGAAGAATGACGTTTTCGGCTAATTTCAGTTCCGCAGTAGTTAGGAATCCGTTTGCAGAGCCGTTAGCTGCTGATTTTCGTAGCAGTTCATGAGTCGAAGCCAGTAAGCCGTTCGTCTAACCAAGTCCGAATATGACCCAAACTTGTTGAGATACATTTGGTTGAAATCTGCGGTGAAACCGCACACGCAACTATGGTGCGACGCCTTTCTTCCTCTACAACTGCTGGGTTCGTTTCATTACCTCCAGGCCAAGCATCTGGCATTTCTTTAAGCCAATTCGGACCTTCCCACCAAAGTTCGCTGTGGACGATGTCTTCGGGTGACACTCCACGAGATATTAAATTCGCTGTGTTGTCTGTACCATTTCCATCCTTCCGTCAATGTTTGAATTTTTGCCACCCTGTAAAGTTTTTAACTTTTTCGTATAGCTGCGATGATAGAAGAGCTCCACATAGCTCTAATCGTGGAATGGACTGCCAACGGAGTGATGCCACCTTGGATCTGGATGACAGGAGATTGTTTCATTGGAGTCTTGACTTCGTATGTAGACGCAACCACCGTACGCCTTATTCAGAGCATCCAAAAAACAGTGTATGTCCACTAAAATTGCTTTGGGTAAGATGACACAGCGATCGATTCAAATAGTATTCAGTAATCGGAGGCCTTCGTAAGACTTCCGCCAATTCTCACTCACCATGATCCCAGTCCAACCAATTTCCCTTCTCATCTTGCAACGTCCAAAGTTGCTGCATGAATATCTTGGCAGACGATGTCGTGGTGATTGGCACGTAGCCAAGTGGATCGAACAACGTTGCGATTATTGACAGAATGCGCCGTTTTGTTAAAGGAACATTTGGATCTAACGGAAGAACAGTGAATTAGAATCGAAGGGTATCGGTGACGGGCATCCACGTTAATCCTAACGTCTTGACTGATTGTTCAGGGTCCAGATTGATTCCCTTTGGATCTCGAATAGCCAGGTTTTCCTCGGGTACGCCTTCCAAAACTTCGGAAACATTACAAGCCAATTTCCGGAGCTTGAAACTACCGCATAGCATCATGTCTGCCAGCTGATGTCTAAGACTGATACCTGCCTCTAACTCGTCTGTACCAGTGATGGCGTCGTCCATGTAGACGTCCTCACGAAGTGCTCTTGCCGCTAGCGGAAAATGGTCTTCTTCGTCAGCAGCCAACTGTCGAAGAGTTCGGGTTGCTAGGAATGGTGCAGGTTTGGTTCCATAGGTGACGGTATTGAGTTCATACACTGTGACGTCCTCATCCGGAGAAAATCGAAATAATATGGACTGAAATGGTCGATCCTCCACACATGTTACAATCTGTCTGTACACCCACATCAAATTGCACCACGGAAAAAACGCTGTAGGAAATTACCTAGTTGACCGATCCATTTCAAGCTTTCAGACTATAAAATGTAACTCATTTTTAAGCTTTTGACGTATTCAATATATTCAACTATACTATAATCGTACGTTTGCACTTTACGCTTAACTTCACTCATAAGGTTTTGTAAAACATCTGGCTACAGCTTCTTCTGTGAGGAAATCCACTTTTTCTACATGTCTTCTTCAGTTTTGACCTCCTTGGGATGCTTCCGTTGTGCCTGCTTCATAACAATCCAGCATTTTTTGATGGGCCTTAGTTCCGGTGCGTTGAGGGGGGAGGGGGGGGGGGCGTCCTGTCCTTTGGTACAAATATTGGCTTCGTACCACTCCAGGACAACATTTGAATAGTGAAGCTAGATCCAGTCAGAAAATCGTAAGGCCTTGTGTTGCTTCAACAGAGAAAGCAGACACTTCTGTAGACAACTCCTTGAGGTAAATCTCCCGCTTACAGTCCCGATAGTCACGAACGGCACACACCGTTTGCAACATGAGCAGATCGCTTGCCAAATTATGTATTTCTTGGCAAATTTAGAAAGTTTCAGCTTCGTTACTTCTTCCGGAACATCAAACTTGTGATGGGCGGTGAAGAACATTAGCCACGGAAGCTACCAGAAGTTCGCCTTGACGTAAGTGATTGAGGTTTTGTCAGCATCTGGGTGTACAGTTTCTGGGAAAGTGACTTGACCACTTTATGTTGCCGTTCGTTTCGATTTATAGCTTTCTGCTTTTGGTCAGTATGAAGTCAATCCTAGTCAATCCTTTGTTTTATGTGTAACTTTTTATCGCGTTGGTAAAAATTAATGAAATAATACTAGTTTAGAGTGTTATGTTTATGTGTGCAAAATTGTATTGCGATCTGTCAAGTAGTTTTCAAGATGCATTCGGAACAAGAAGAGCTACGCCAGCAAATCTTGGGCGCGGTGATCGATAATCCTGGTTAGTCGATCGGCAGTGGATCGGCAAAAGGCTTGGAATCCACCACTCCACCGTGTCCCGCGTTGTGAAGATGTTCCAGGAGATGAAGACCATCGAGCGGCGTGCTGGAAGCAGCCGAAACCCGAAAACGGAATACCCAGAGAAGGCGCGGAAGATAAGGCAGTACTTTAAGAATAACCCGAACCTTTCCACCCGAGACGTGGCCAAAAAGGTCAACTCGTCGAAGTGGTTCGTCCAGCAGACCATGAAGCGAAAGACAAATAATTTATATGTTTCTTTTTTATTCTTTTTCTTATATGTTGTTGTTAATGTGTACATGTTTACATTCTGATTCTATCGCCTTAAGCTTTAATTATTGCCCTTAGTCAGCCCATTCAAAGCCCTTATGGTGTTTCAATACCCATTGGTTTACGATCTGGAAAGTGAGCTTCCATGATTCCCCAAATAGAGAAATTCAGAGGATTTGCATCCACCGAGGATGTTGGTCATAATTCCTTGCGTTGGTTTTTACACCCTTATCAATGAAAAGCAGTGGTAGACGACCTTCCGCAGAAATCGCTCCCCACACCATGACCGAAGTATGATTTTGAAAGCGTTAAACTGCGCGAATTCAAGAAGGGATAACCTGAATACTGCTGCATAGACCCTGTCATTTTGAGCGTTAAAACTTTGCTGTAATACGATTTTTTTCTCATTTGAAAACACTATCACACCGTGGCAACGAAGTAATTCCCGACAACGAATGATTCTGTTCATCTTGTAGGCTTCCGAAAGTACATGATTTTTTCTTTTCTTGTACGGCACCAATCTCAAATCCTCTGTGAGAACTGATCCGATAGTTTTCCTGGAGACGTCCATATCCTGAGCCACACACTTAGAAATTATGAATTTTACACGAGACCTAATCCATGTTTGTAAATAGTCCGGGAACGTAAAGTCGGGGAATGTAATAGTCTGGGAACGTACAGAGAGATTTCGTGTGAAATTATGTCTCCTGAAACTGACACATACGCAATTCGACAAAATATGTGTTCGGTTGAATTTATTTTCTCATCTCTTTCAACACATTCTTATGCGCTAAAGGACGCTTGCATGTGTGGTCAGGGACAGACATTTACACGAGATAGTGTGCAGTTCATATGAACGACAAGGATTTCGGTGAATTCGCTCACGCACTGCCTTTACAAACCGTTTGGTACGTCTTTGAATCGATTGTTCCCCTCTTCCTCTATCTCCTCAACGCCCGGTCGATTAATGTGCGGCATATTACTTCCTTCCTGGTCTCGGTCAGTATCTGGTTGGGACGCTTTCTCGCCAAATGCAACTGCAAAATGCGTTGTCTTATGAAATCCATATTTTTCTTAGGCACTTTCTGTCGACCAGGGATGCCAGAGATTTGTTTCAAATGTCTGTGATAAATATTTGAAATGTCTGGGAATGTCTATAAAAGTCTGTAAATTTTTGTTTAGAAAATTAGACTTCTTTCAACGAAAAGACGTAATAAGAGAGCGAAGTATGTCATTTCCGCTATTTGTGTGATTATGTAAACATGTCTGCATCTATTTCTTGGATTGTATGCAAGCTTACACTATTTTTTTCATATTTTTAAAGTGACACTGAAGCTTGAAGCATTCGCATAGATGACACAATTTT
Organism: Aedes japonicus; assembly: GCA_034211315.2. Classification (NCBI taxonomy): domain Eukaryota; kingdom Metazoa; phylum Arthropoda; class Insecta; order Diptera; family Culicidae; genus Aedes; species Aedes japonicus. The sequence continues at coordinate 14,361 of JASCZW010011020.1, read as the reverse complement.
CTATAGTTTTTTTTTCCCTAACGCTCTTTCCAGTTTTTTATTTTAAAATAAAATTTAGTTTTGATTTGATAAATTCAACAGATTTTTTTTATTCAACAATAACCATTGATGGTGTGTACATATTTTAATATGGTGTCATTATCACTCATGATCATCAATATCATTATGGTCATGGGAATGATTTTTGTATGGACTGCTTCTACGGTTAGTCACTGATTATCTCTTAAATTTCAGGGAAACTCACTCCTGATCTTCTGCAAGGCTCTTTGCTTTATTCTAGGAAGTTTCCTCCTGAACTTCAGGCAAAATTCCTCATGAGCTTCTTGGCAGTCGCTCCTTATTTTCTTTGAAATGCACATTTAAGAACCCAACCTTACCTTCCAGAAACATTTGGTAATTTTTTTCCTGTGCATAGTTACTTTCTAAACTTCTGATAAGTCCTATCCTGAACTACGAGGAAAGTTTCTGCAAAACTTTAAGAAAGTACTCTTCATAATTTCTTGGAAAATATTCTTAAGTTGTTAGAAGTTTCTTCCTGAACTTCTGAGAAGTTCTTTTCTGAACTGCCGTAATAATCTTCTCTGAACTTCAGGGGAGTATTCTCCTGAACTTCGGGGAAGTTTGTTCCTGAATTTCTGAGAAATTTCTGCTTGAACTACTAGAAAGATCCCCCTATACTTCTGGAAAGTTTCTTCCTGATTTTATCAAAAGAATCTACCATAACTTCTGAGATTTAGTGAACTTCGAGAAGTTCTCATTCTGAAATGCTAGAATGTTCGATTTGAAACTTTAGAGAAGCTCTCTAGCACTTGTGGGTCGTTCCAACTAATTTTTTGGTATCTTCGCACCTTCTGAGAAGTCCTCTTGTGAACTTCCGAGGAGTTTTGTACTGATTTTTTTTTAATTCCTTCTTGACCCTACACGTAGTTCCCTCTCTGGTACGTTGCTTCTTGAAATTCTGGGAAGTTTTTTTCTGAGCTTACTCTTTTCAAACAGAACTGCGAGAAAAATTTTATTCCAAAATTTTTAGGAAAATTCATTTAAATGTGTTCTTGAAATTTCTTGCTGGACTTCTGAGAAGTCCTCTTCTGAACTTTTGGGAAGTTTTCTCCAGAACTTTGGGGAAGTTTGTTCCGGAACTATTGGGAAATTCGTGCTCAAATTAGCAGGAAGTACCCCCAATGCTCCTGGAAAGTTTCATTCTTTTCTCTCTAAAGGATTTTGAGAAATCCTTATTCTGAAATGCAGAATGTTCTCCTCTGAGCTTTGGAAAAGCTGTCAAGCAATTCTAGGGAGTTCCGACTAACTGGAACTTCTGGGAAGTTACTTCCTAAACTCGAGAGAAGTTCTTTCCTCAACTGCTATGACGCATCATCCTGAGGATTTTTTTTCTTAATGTATGAGAAATTATAGGTAGTGTCCTTCCTAGTTAGCTCCCGTCTGAAACTTGGGGAAAATTGTTTTCAAAACTTCTGTGAAGCTTAATCTTGAATTTCTGGGAAGAACTCCAAAACCTCTGAAAAATTCTAAACTTCAGAGAAATCCTCTCCCCTACACTTCTTCTTGAAGCTCCGATAAGTCCTCTCCTGATTCTTGGGGAAGTTCTGTCTTGAAATTCTGGTAAGTATGATCTTGAACTTCGGTAAAGAATTTTTGGAGGTTCCTCTTGCATGCTTGCTCCCAATACTTCTGAAAAGTTTCTACCTGACCATAGGAGAATTTTTTTTTTTCGAGGAAGCCTCTAGCTTTCTCAAATATGATTTGTATTGTTGTGAACCTTGATTCTCGTTGTGACTTAATAGCGAAGGACCAATGTTACAAACGCTTTTTTGCATTGGTTTGAACACTACCATAAGTAGGGACTCAATGGTACCCTCGGAATGGGCCTATACGAAACATATCTCCGGACCCATTGTGTCTCCAAGTGGCCCACCGCATTCGTTACTTCAAGGATTTTACTTTAAATGATACCTACGGTATTTTAAAATATTTCCACAAAGCTTCTTACCGTATATACTATACTGTTCAGATCCTCGTACGTTTAAGATCCGAACTTCATAGAATACCTTTATTTGAAATCTAAAAAATATTTCAAATATCTGTAAAAGTCTGCAACATAAATTAAATGTCTGCTAAATGTCTACATCGTTAAAAAAGTCTTTAATAAAAATGAAAATTCTGAAAATTTACAGACATGTTTGTGAATATAGCATCCCTGCTGTCAACGAAATCTAGCGAACACTACTCTGAGAAAAATTCTATCGTTATACCGACAATTAAGTCATGGTCAAGATGACTATTGAATATAATGGTTACAATAACCATGAAAATGACGAATTCACCACGTTCATGGCATTCTTGACTATGATCATGGTAACAAGGACTATTCCAACATTATGGCAAATGTTGGATCAACTATTTTTAATGGAATTTTTGACCATGATCATAGTCGGTTCAAAATCACTATGCTGCAATAGTCATCCTAACCCCCAATAATGGTAACATTGACTATCAAATTCCTCTCTGTGTAGTTTGTTTACATATTAATCATTCCCTCTTTAATATGCTGGCAACCAGATGACTCTTGCGATGGCTAGAAGAATTCCACACTGAAATAAAATACTGCGTCAATTATTTGGGCCTTCTCTGTGTATCAAGTAGCATTTTGCTCCGTTTTTTTGAACAAATCTGTGAAACAAACAATGAAAAAAAGAAATTTACCTTTCTAAACATATATTTAGATTCATCGTAGAGTAATACATTGTTGAGATTTTGTTAAAAGTATATTGATTTTGATAACGTTGTCAAATTGATTAGGTCACATTAGGTCAACATTTTCGGCACGATGGGCACAATTAGAGATTCAAGTCACTGTGGTTATCTACCCTAAGTGAACAAATTTTACTTTGGATTCATTGTTTCCGAATGCGTTGCACTAGTACATAGATAAATCAAAGAAGTTCATAAAGACTTCAGTTTAGCTCCCGGAAACACAATCTGGAATCCGAAACACACATCATCGTTTGCTTCCATTAACCTTTCCCAACATACAACCCATGTCAGACTGGTGGTTTCATTCTGCAAATTGCATCACACCCTCGTCGTGTCGAATCGACACGGAAAGAAAAGGGTACCCACGAGTGTCAGTGTGAATTGCTTCCAAGCGGTTAAGCTTCTTCTGCTCCCGGAGAAAGAAAACCAACTCAACAGAGCCGGAGGAAAACCTCGACTGGGTTTCTGGTCTGGAATGAGTTACAAACAATCACAAAACATTTGAATGCAAACAAATTAAATCTGCATTGTGTTGTGTAATTGGTTGTTGGAATTGAAAGAAAGTTAATTTTCCACCGTGAACTCAGTGCTGATTGTCAGACTTGAGTCTTCCTCAGTAAATACACAGTTGGCGTGCTTGTGCCGTCTGTCTGCCCTTGCTTACTCTTGTTACTTCCGTCTTGAATTTGGTGGGAGGAAACTTTTAATTGAACTTTGAATTTTTTATGCCGCCTGCGTGTTAGAGAAGAATTTTTCCGGGTTTCCCTTGCTATTCTCGTACAACTTTTCAAAAGAACCTATGTAACACTGGAAGATTCTCTCCTTTCTCGTTATCTTTCGATAATTACATAGTGGTAGTAAAACATTCCAACGGGTTCTTTCCACAGATCGAGGGAAAGATTAGTAGCCAGCAGATTATCCAAAGAATGTGGTGGGAAATAGTTGTTTTGGGCTTTTTGGGAAGTTGAGCGAGAATTGATGGAGTAGTTTTGTTCCCACAGGTGGATTGGTCTCCAAGTGGTGGATAACTTTTCAAGCAAAGAAGCTATCAGCAATACCATAGTAATTATTTTCCTGACAATTATGTGCAACAGATCACTAACATCCATAATCGCTCTTTGCAGTATTTAGTGAACAGAAAACTATGATAAAATAAACTTTGGCTCTGCTTATGTAATCGACGCCCCATCGTTCATACACTGAAAATTTGCAAAGCATTAGCACCATATTTCAACAAAATGAAAATAATTGCTACAAGTAATCAACGCAAAACCAGACGCGTCCCTCCAAGCGACTTGCAAATTAAGCCTGAGCCCATATTTTCCCCCCCATCAACAGCAGGATCAGTGATGAACACATCACCGAGGCTGGACAAATAAAATCCGAGAATATAACAATTAAGACTCAGATGGGGGACGAAAGATAATGTTAATTGGAAGGCGACATCACACCGGTCATTTTCTCGGTTTCGTTGTCCCACAGTTTCGTACCCATATCAGCTCAATCGCCGAACAAGCCTAACAAGCGCTTAATTAAGCTAATTCCCTGTCATTCCGATTGACTCCAGGCCTAAATCCTTAAATCCGTTAATAAAATCTTGCATTCGAATGCCTGGCGAACTCGCTATGCTCCTGGAATTTATTGTCCCCAGCAGCGGTGCGGTAGGAATTCGCGATGAGCGGTCGGTACTGATACGATCCATTGCAGAGTTTCATTGCGTATCGGAATCCAAGGAGAGGAAAAATTGGAGAACCATCGATCGCTTTTAAATATATTTCAATAATTGATGAAGCGAATCCACCTCCTGTCATGTTCCCGTTCATCGGAGAATCGGAGAAGGACGCAAAGTGAGAGGATCTCTAACATCTGAATTGCTTGGATCCAGTTGCCTCGAAGCTCGCAAAAGCATTTGGGCAACATTGTGCAAAATAAAACCGTGGCAGAGCAAACATACAGCGGCAGCCTGCAAACGGATGGATCAGGGCAATGGAACGCAGAGGCAAGAGCAGATGTCAATGTGAAGAATTTATGCAAATCAAGCTTCGCGTATCGCTTTCGGTCAACAGTCGGCAATCAAACTCTCCCGGGCGTTGCGCTCGAGTTGGCCAATGCCTTGTAGTCTAGAAACTGCATCGATTTATGTAGACTGTGCTAAACAGGGAAACATTCTGCCCTCGCATGCATGACGATAACGAAAGTAATGTGTTTTCAATTCAATGTTTCGGGTGGAATGTACTTTGAACGATTTTACTGGAACTCTCGATTTGCGCTTCGGAGTGAGTTTAATTATTAAATCTGAATTCGAAATGAAAGTAAAAATAAAATTTAGAATGTACACTGATAGGCAAAATAAGGTGCCCACCTCATCATTTTTTTATTTCTCTTATTTAGGTGTGTCCTTATGTGTTGTGATTCGTGGTGTGCAGAACCGTGAATCGCACCTAGAAATACAGAAGGTTATTCCGAGAGTCGAAGTGACGTTAGTCTCTTGGTGAAGTGAGAAAAAGTCAACTGTAGTGACGTGACTCTCCATTTGATTTACCCAGAAGAGTCACGCCAACTGCAGGTGTCTTTTCTCACTTCACCAGGGACAAACGTCACTTCGACTCTCGAAATAACCCTCATAGCATCAACAAGGCGACGCACATTGGCACAATTCTGAAAAAATACGGCCAAAACTATGCTCACCCCTATGTCATCATTTTATCGAATAGGTGTCTTCAGAAGAGTTGCTCAAAATGTGATTCCGCATCTTTTGAACAAAATACACGCCTAAAATTTCATTAGGGCTTTACTACACTTTTAAATTCTAACTTTTTTCAGCTACGACATAACGGGTTATTGTTTTCGACAAAGTTGTAGAGCTAGTAATTAAAAAAAAAAAAATTGTGAAGACACTCGGTTTCTGGAGCCTTACGTTAAAGAGATATAATTGGTTTTCTTTCAGCACTACCTTTACATCTTTTTTTTAATAAAATAATGACTTTGTTCAAATTTGACGATTCCACTATATTAAAAAAAATTGTAGACATTATTGAAATACACATTTTTGCTGAAAACATCAAAGTTCTCCGAAGTCCACGTTTTGATGTATAGTTATTCAAGTGTCTGTATGAAGTCATGATCAACCGCTTCAAAAAGGATGGGCGGGCCCTGGCGGGGTCTAAAACAGATTGTATTTGAAAGATTATCTTATGAACTTGTATTCGAAGGTTTTCGCGCCAACTCGAACAAATGTTGGCAGCATCTTCTCAGATTACGGTAATTATAACTACCTATCTTAAGACAAAATTTCATCGAAATCAAAAATGGTTTTTTTTAATCGACTTTGAATTTTTTTAAATGATTTTTTTCAGTGTAGGACTCATTTTGGATTTTTTTCAATATTTTCTTAATATTTTTCTTAAAACTTGACTTATTTTGTGATAATCACCCATACAACACTTTTTTGTAGGAGTAGTCATTTTTTATTAAACACATTTGAAAAAAATCGATACAATAGCAAGTTTAAAAGACAGTCTACTATAAAAATGAAGAAACTTAGTATGCAAAGTGGCTTATCTAGTCATGGTCTACACACCCAGAAAGCTTCGTTGTAATCTGAAAGGGGTGCTGCCAACTCCGAATACGATTCGGGGCGAAAACCGTCATTCCTGAAATTTTCAGTGTTGGGTATTGAAGGATACCTAGTAAAACCTCAGTTTGAAATAGTACAGGTTAAAGCTTGAAGACGCTTTTTTCAAATCCCACTGCCAACTTTTTTTTTTAATTATACTCGAGGGGCTGGATTCCATCTGTCTGGTTTTGAAAGGTAATTTTTGAAGGAAGGTTGATTTCGTCTGTTAATTTCGGAATGAAAGTTGGAGAATCCCAGAAAGTCCCATAGCCCTCCTCCCTAGAACTTCAAATAAATCTCTACGAGTATAATCAAAAATTTACGAGAATTCCGAAGAGTTCCGTGAACTTCCGAGAACTTCAGAAAAGCCCTGAGAACATAATTGAAGTTCACAGAGAACAGATCTTCAGGGATGCCTCGACATTTTCAGAGAAATCCAATGAACTTCAGGGAAGTTCTTGAGAACTTCAGAAAAGTTTCACGCACTTCAGAGAAAGCCAGTGAATTTCATTGAAGCCCGTTGTCCGTTGAATTACCGTAAAGTTAATTGCAGCAAACAACTTCAATGAAGTCCTGCAAACTTCCAAAATGTCCCGAGAATTGAAGTGAATTACAGCAAGTCACAGGAAACTTACGAAGTCTAAAGAGCCTTACAGATGTTCCAAAGCAAGACATCAGTTACTCTATAATTTCAGAGATCTCCTTCAAACTTCAGATAACTCTCAAAAAGTCAAAAGAAATCCGAATAAATTCAAAGAATCGCAGTGGAAAATCCTAGGAGATTTTAGAAAAGTTCCGCGAGCATCTAGTAGAGTTTCAGAGAACATCAGAACGCGTAGAAAGTTCAAATAGATATCAACGAAACTTCAAAATAGTCTGCTGGAAAACATACAGCCATCAGTCCCTGCAAAATCCTGGTAGCAACTCAGAAGATGGAGTTCATGGAATGTCCGTAAGAATTCTCAGGACTTCAGACTTCGTGCAATGGAATTTCGGAGAAACGTCCTCGAAAATAACACAGAGAAGTCTCACGAATCTTGAAAAACAAATCCAGTAGAATTACTTCACAGAAATTCACGGAACTTGTAGAGTCAGTCATCAAAACTTCAGATTAGTACATGGTACTTTAGAGATGTACATCAGTAAGATTAGGCGATACACTTTAGAGAATTTCAGGAAACTTCAAGAAAGTCCGGAGGGTTTAAGTGAAACTCGATGAAATTGCAGCATATCCCAGGAAACTTCAGCAAATTCCAAAAACTTCGGTGAAGTCTTGAAAACTTATTAAAGATCCAAAGCTTAAAAAAATACCCATCAGTAGCAGATAACTATCTGGATTTTCAGAGAACTCACCAAATTTTTAGATAACTATCTAGAATTTCATGAAAAGCTCGAAAAAAATCAGGAGCACCGTGATAATTCAGACATGTTCCGTGAAATTCAGAGCAGGTAACGAAAACTTAGGGAATTGCCGAGAACTGAAGAAGAATCAAAGAACTTCAGAAATGTTCCAAGAATTAGAAAATCTAAAACTTACGAGAACTTTGAAGAAGTCTTCGATACTTCACAATGAGGTCCTCGAAGCATTGGAAAAGTCCTCGACAACTTTATGGAAAAATTCACTGAATTTTAGATACCATTGGAACTTCAAAGAAGTTTCACAGAAAAGCTTCAGATAAATTCCCAGATCATTCAGAAAAATCGTTGGAACGTAATATAAGAACTCCTGTTCAGTCCATAGAATGTCAGAAATTTTCTGCGAATTACATTAGCAAGTCCCAATATCTTCAGTAAAGTTCCAAAGACGGAGGACGTCTGTTGAATTACAGTCAAGTTATACAGTAAATAACTTCAATGAAGTCCTGCGAACTTCAAAAATGTCCCGAGAATTGAAGTGAACTACAGCGACCACAGGAAACTTCAGCAAACTCCAATTAACTTCAGTGAAGTCTCAAGAGCTTACAGCAGAGTTTCAAAGCAAAACATCAGTAACTCTTCTATAATTTCAGAGATCACCTTCAAACTTCAGATAACTCTCTACAAATTTCAGAGAAGATACCGAAAAAATCGCAAAAAGTTCAGAAAACTTCATAGAAATTCAGAGTATTCGTGGAACTTGAGAATGTTCAGAAAATTCCATGAGCTTCAGAAAAGTTCTGAGAACTTCAGCAAAGTACCTAAAAACATCAGAAAGTCTCGAAAACTTCCGAAAACTTCGGATAAGTCAACGAAACTTCAAAATAGTCCCTGAAACAATAGCTAAGCCTGCAAAACTTCAGAGAAGTCCTCGAAACTTTAGAAAAATTCAAGAAACTTTAAAAGTGTTTTCAGAACTTCAGATTTTACAATGGAAATTCAGAAAAGTCCTCGGAAATAACACCAGAGGAGTTTACGAATCCTTAAAAACCAATCTTTAGAACTACTTCACAGAAATTCACGGAACTTTGAAGTAGTCATCAGAACCTTAGATAAGTACATGGTACTTCAGAGAAGACATCGAGTAAGGCTAGGAGATAAACTTTGAGAATTTCAGGAAACTTCAAAGAAGTTAAAGATTTCAAATAACTCTTTCGAGCTTAAGAAAAGTTCCTTGGAACTTCATAGAAGTCCTTGGACAATACGATACCTTGTTTAGAGAAATTCATGGAACTTTAGTTCACGGATACTCAGAGAAGTTTCAAAATTTTAGGAAAGTTCTCAGAACTTCAGAAAGTTTACAAAGCTTCGAGAGGTTTATGAACCCTTAAAATGTTCGAGGAGTCTTTAAGAATTTACGGTTAATAAGAAAAGTTCACAGATAAATAGAGAATTTCACGGTATTTCAGATAAATCCTAGGAACATCAGAAACGTACTTAAAACTTCCGAGAAGTTCACGAAACTTCAAAAGGCTCACGGAATTTCAGAAAATTTTTAGAGGGATTTATTGGAAACTTAAAGAAATTTAGAGATAACTTTGAGAAGTTCACTGAACTTTTAAAAAAATCACGGAGTTTCAGAGAAATTCACGAATCTTTGGAAAAATAATTTAAACGAGAAAAGATTACGGAGAAAACCTCACTAAACTTAAAAAAACTTACGAAGTATTTTTACCGAACTAAAGAGAGATTTTGAGTGAAATTCACAGAATTTCAGAGAAGTTCGTGGATATTCAGAAGTAAACGTTATTTTAGAGATTTCCTTGGAGCTTCAGAGAACTCATGGAATCTCAAAGAAGATGACGTTAATTTAGAGAAGTTCACGGCAACAATAGAGATGTTCACAAATCTTCAGAGAGAAGTGCAAGGAATTCCATAGAAATCCTTGGAATTTCAAAAAACATTCACAGAAATTTAGAAAGATTCACGGATTATCAATAAAGTTCTTGAAACTTCAAGAAAAGTTCACAGAACGTCAAAGAAGTTTATGAAACTTCGAAAGAATTAACGAAACTCCAAGAAACTTAAAAAAATTCAGATCTTCTGATTGATTCACTGAACTTCCGAAAAGTCCTCAGAACTTGAAAAAAAATGCTCAAGATCATTGATATATTGCAGGTCTTTGAAATAATTTCTGACCAATCTAGTAACATATAAAATATCAGAGACACGTTACTTGACTGTAAGATACAATCATGATTTTTAAAAATAATACTGATCGCCGTGAAGTCCTAACAAAAATACTTTTCCAAGATATTTGATATCCGAATGCTCTATGAAATAATTGCTCTTCAACTATCATGGAACAATATCTGGCAGGTGATGATTTAAATTGATGAATCATCATCATCTTGTTGGCTTCATTACGTCCACTACTGGGACTTTACGGCTGCCCTCAATTCAGTGTTCTCAGATACACTTCTTCAGTTATTAATTGAGAGCTTTCAATACCAGGTACCCGTAATATGATTGTGTGTGGCAACTACAAGCCACATCTAGCATGGTGTGGCTTTGTAGCTGCGCCTTTTGCTGACCGAAGTAAGGGAGGAATTTATTGGTTAGAATACTGTAATTGAATCGCTGTTTATCTTGGAAGACTTTCAATATGCATTTGACTTTCTTAAATCTTTGATACCCCAAAAGACTTGGACTTGGTTTTGGATTGACAAGTAACCAAGCTACAGAGAGACATGACATATGAATACGTAATTTTGATCTTGATGACTGGCCTTGGTATTTAAAATCTCAGATTAAGAGTGTATAGACTGTTCCATAAAGTATAAGCACACTTTCAAAATAACAAAAAAGTCATGTTATTTTTAGTTTTAAAAATTTTATTTGGCAAATCATATTTGTATTTGTGTTTTATATGATATTTTACTATCGTTTGATCAAAATATTTAATCATAGCTATGCCTCCTAATTTTTCCTCGAACATGACCCATTACCCTAGCAAAAGGCAAATAACAAGCTGATATCATATAAGTAATGAAGTTCTGTTATCCCAGTTATCATTTTGATTTCCGCTGTTATCTCATAACAAATTTAGTTATCACCATTGGCAAATTTTAGTTATTATATGTTATCATGTTGAGCACACTTTTTTTTAACGTTATCACTTGAATTGTAAAACTATAAAATATTTCCAGCATATTTGAACAAGAAATTTTGCTCTTAATCAAAATGTTTGTTTCAGTTATTAGCATGAGAATTTGATTTCAAATTGATAACACAATTTGAAACTTTTTCAACAAATTTGTATTGTAAATACATGATTTGTTATCAAGTTGTTCACAGTGGTAACAAAATAAGTTATTTATGATGATATTCAGCGAGTATTTTTTGTTATTCATATCTGTTATTTTGGCTGTTTGCTCAGCCTCCAATGATAATATATTCAGTGATCAAAAAATGATAACTGCGATATTAGAACTGAGTTCATCAATTTGGTATTATCCTTTGCTCGGTAGCTTCTGCACAGTGGTACTTCCCACCATTTTAACCACTTTTGGCCAATCTTTTTTAATTTTTTGGATGTCGTACGCTGGTTTTATGAATTTTCGAAGCTTTGCTTTGGTGGTAGCAAAAAGTCTCGATTGGCCGTGCCTTCGGGCAGTTCAAGCGGATTCATGTCTTTCGGCACGAAACATACATTTTGACTTTTGTACCATTCTAAAGTGTCCTTTGCGTAATGCGTAACACAAAACTGAGCAGTTTTTTGATGCTATGTCATTCAGAAATGTGCAAAACAAAGGACGCAGCCAAAAACATGTTGAAATATTTCATTATATTCAAAGTGACCGTTAAAATAAGGTGTGATTATACTTTCTGGAACAGTAGTTATAATACCTAAGCTAAAATACTACAGAATTGCAAGCACAATATCTCTCGAATAGCAAAACTTTTTATTTCGGATACCTGGGAGTACTTAGAGGTACTATTTTGGTGTTCTAGATACCTCAATTTGGTATTCGTATAACATTGTGGAACATTTTTATGGTAAGGACTGCATCATTAATTATGAGTACACCTTTTGATGTTCTGTATGATAAAGATCTGACATATTTTGACAGCTGTTTAGTGTCAATGTGATGTTTACTTTGTAATACAAACGAAACCTTCATCAAAAGTTAAAGTTTTACTTCAAACGAGATCAATGCGGGGTCTCACGGAAGAAAAGCAAAATCGATTGTGACCAAGTACTGCACTGAAAAAGGATTGTCGTTAAATAAATAAACAAAAAGAAGGTGTTAGTGTCTGTGTGGTCCAAAAAATGCGATCAACCAGTTTGTTATGCATAACACATTGAAGGACTTAGAAAACAGGTGCGTCAAACCCAAATTTGGACAAACAAATTTGCAAAATTTCTGAAGGAAAATGGGAGGTATCCATCAGAAATTGCGCACCAAAGTGTGGAACGATGATTGGAATGGTCCAACGCGCAAAGGAGCAAACTTCCTGAAGACGTACCGGAAAAAATTGTCTGAAACGCCGCCGAATTCAGGCGGATTCAGTGGAAAAGGCTCGGAAGCTGTACGACGACGTTTCACAGACAAAATTACTTTTGCATTGTCATGGATGACGACGTATGTCAAATTGGACCAGGGCACTTCCAGAGGCAAAGTTTTCATACCATGATTCGCGAAAGAATTCGATAATTCAGCTCCAAGTTGAACAAGGATGAGTGAACAATACACATTTTGTGTGTGAAAATCCTTGGGGAATCGAAAGGAAAGGCTTGCCGCAAAATTCAGTGGACGGAGATATTGGGCTTACTTACACCAATTCCCCGCATTTTCGAATAATGCCGAGTAATCTATGCTTGGAGGAGTCTGCGGTAGTCAAACTAAGCCTATTCTTATGTAGAATTTCCTTAAAAATTGAGGTCGGGTCGGGTAACAGATATATTGATATATTAACCCATTTCCCCCATGTTTTCAATTATTGTTCATTTAATCTGTGGTCGGAAGGATCTGCGGTAGTCAAAATAAGCCCATTCTTATGTAAAATTTCCCTAGCAATCGAATGAAGTGTAGTTGCAGCCACCGTACGAGTTGGAAAACAGAGATATGTCGGCTTACTTTGCCCCAATTCCCGTATTTTTGAAGTATTTCTTAATATTCTATGATTAAAGGAGTCTGCGGAAGTCAAATAGGCCTATTCTTATGTAGAATTTTCCTCGCACGGGTCAGGTAACTGGAGATATTGGGCTTACGTTGCCCCACTTTTCCGTATTTTCGAACATTGCTGATTAATCTACACTCGAAAGGGTCTGAAGTAGTCAAACGAAGCCTATTCTTATGTAGAATTTCCTAGGAATCAAATGGAGGTAGTTGCTGTCACCACACGAGTCGGGAAACAGAGATAATTGGATTATTTTTGCCCAATCCCCCGTATTTTTCGAATATTGCTGATTAATCTATGCTCGGAGGGGTCTGCGGTAGTTAAAATAGGCCCACATGAAAAGCGATGAATCCTCCAAATTGTCTGCAAATAAGGCCCATTGGGAAATGTTGGGCTTTGATGAAATGAAAGCTACGGAAGAAGGCTAGAGGAGCGAGATGGCATTCATCAAATTTAAAAAATACTGGGTAAACGTAAGCAAAACCATCGCATTCAAACCTCATGAGGAAGACCACAAAAAATTAAATGCATACTGATGTAATGGGATTTTTGATGGTCAATAAACAATGTACCGTTTCGGCTCAATTCGAACACTTAAGCTTTGTTGATTAATTAAATGAGTGTCTCAATATGTAAGAATTTCTACTGTTTCATGCGAAATTTGATTCTAATTACTAGACCACGATGAAATTGATTCAAAAATCCCGAACATGACAAATTCAACTGATTATGTTGGCAGTGTCTTTCGATTTTAGATCCATATTTTCAAATTAAGGCAAATTTTCACGGTTCATGTACACTTTTGAAATTTTTTTGGTGATTTTTCACGCAGAGGTGGGAGAGGTCTTCAATTTCTCTAAACCTTCAAACGTGGTATATGGACAACCCGATGCTCTAGAATACTGATGTACATTCATACCAAAAAATCAAAGTTCTTTGACTTGATTTAGCCCCTGACGATAATAAGATAATACGTACGGAAGCCATCATCCACCCTATAACGTTAAAGCACAAGATAGTTACGCCCATTGAAAAAGGCAAGTACAAATGCTTCCACCGGTAAGTATCAATTTTGATTTTTGTGAACATTTGACCTGACTATTGCGGTTTAAATGGGCCAGACTATGGATGAAAAGGGTTTTTTCTTTCAGATTGCACGAGGAGAAAGAGGGCGTTCGGAATAAAAACTCGGGGATTGTTCTGCACACCCTTATACATCCTAAAACGTTAGTTTATTCATGTGAATTCGCTAATCATGTGTCTCTTTAATGGAGACAGCCAATCCATCCTTCATAATCACCAGAGCAATATTTAACTCGTATTTTTATGGGAATGTTTTATTTATCATCAAGCAACGGTTTTAAGTAAAAACGTAACGATATGCAGTAAGTATGTAAAGCTGGGCAGCAATTATATACGCATATAATCATGTA
>JASCZW010011019.1:0-33693 GCA_034211315.2 Aedes japonicus | reverse complement strand
GATTTTTCCGAAAATTATACATTTGTTCTTCAAGATGCCGTTCAAAGTAGTTATTGGAATAATAACCAAGCCACAATTCATCCCTTTGTTATTTACTATGTCGAATCAGGAGCGCTTAAGAATCTTAGCTTTATCGTCATACCGGATGTACTTGAACATGACACAATAGCAGTTCAGGTATTTTTTTCAAAACTAATGAGCTTTATGAAAAACAAACTAACGCAGTTGAAGAAAGCGATATTTGTGTCTGATGGAGCTGCATCGAAATATAAAAATAGGAAAAATGTTGCAAGCTTACAAAGGCTACAAATTTTAAATCAAAATATAACATAGATGCTGAATGGCATTTTTTCGCTACTTCCCATGGCAAGGGGCCATGCGATGCGATTGGTAGCACATTAAATCGAATGGCAAGAAACGCAAGTACACTAAGGTTTTTTTACACGGGGGATACGTACCGTGTAAAAAAAACCGCGCTAATTCCGAAATCCGTGTAAAAAAACTGCGATAACATGCTAAGTCTCTTGTAATGAAAAACACTTAGAAGATTTTGTGAACAAATGAATGGATAAGCCAAGAGGCAAGCGAGCGTCACAAGGCCAGAACACAAAATAAGACTGGAGTGAACGTGTTTGTGGATAAGGTGATCCATTTTGTTTGAAATTTCCTCGCTACGTGGCGCTAGTGAGAATGCAAAATTAAACATTTTCAACTTGTTCTATCTTGTGATTCTGATAAGATAGAACGTTCTAGTTTTCGGCAAAGTTGTTCAGAATGCCACAGGAATTCGAATAGTGATCCATTTTGTTTGGCATTCTACCTCCTCGTGGCACTAGTAAGCATGGAAAACTGAACATTTTCAACTTGTTCTACACTCCCGCTCAATTTTACTCAATTTTTAAGTACAATTGTGCACTATCTCTTTTCCGCTCACGAACATGCTACTCACGTTAAAAAGTGGATCAACTCAATTTTTGAGTAATCCAATTTTTCCAAAAATCGAGTAACATTCCGTGAGAGAAAAAGAGATAGTGCACAATTGTACTCAAAAATTGAGTAAAATGGAGCGGGAGTGTAGAACACCGTGTTTGAAATTGAACGGGAGTGTATCTCGTGATTCTGATAAGATGGAAAGTTCTAGTCTTCGGCAAAGTTGTTCAAAGGGTCAAGGGCATTCATGAGATGGACTGTTCTGTTCTGAATTCCCCCACTATGTGGCGCTGGTGAGCATAAAAAAGTAAACATATTCAACTTATTCTATCTCGTGATTCTGATAAGATACAAAGTTTTAGTTTTCAGCAAAGTTGTTCAGAAGGTCAAGGGCATTCAACAGATGGGCCATTCTGTTTGGAATTCCACCACTTCGTGGTCTAGTGAGTATTCAAAATTGAGCATTTTCAACTTGTTCTAATTCGTACGGTGAACGCTTAAAACTTGATAGTTTTATCGGTACATACTTGTAATGACATTCAAGACATACTTAAAACTATGATAAAACTACCACAAGTTTTGATAGTTTTATGATTTTCCTCTTTAAGAACACTTCCAGTCCGTCACAAATATGCTTCGAAGATTCCATTTTTCGATTCATTCTGCTGAATGGGGATTGTTTTTTTATTTATGGTTGAGTGAAAGCTACTATATTTCTCTTCCAAACCATAACTGCATCTGTTTTTTGCCTGCAATGAATGAATTTTTCATAAGACATTCAGTTTATTGGTGTTTTATAACATAAACAGCGTGTCTACTCATCTGTAAGTACAAAATTCCCTGATTTTTCCAGGTTTTTTCCAAGTGCTTAACATAAATTTCCAGGTGAAAAAAAAGCAAACGAATCATATATAGATTTTTGGAGGTAAATAAATAAATCAAACAATCAAATTTCTCAAAAAAGTTTAACAAATGATTTCATTGATCAACAACCAGATAAAAACGGGCTTTTCATCATTTCTTTTTCTATATTTTAATTTCTTCTTCGAGTTTGGCCGCTTCTCGTTGAGCATCTTCCATTTTTTTTGCTTTTTTGGCCTGCAAGGCTCTTGTTTCTGATTCTCGTTGTCGTTTTACTGATAATTCAGCTTGCCCATCCGCATCCTCTTTCTTCTGACGCTTGATGTCTTCGACGTACAGCGAGTGAGCATTCTTAGCTCTCAAAATCAGCGATTTTTGAATCGACACATTTTCTATGCCACCTTTTATGGCAATCGCGTCACACACTGTCCTGCGAGCAACCACCGATTCATCCTGCATATTATCGAATAGGCATTCAGCGTTAATAGAAAAGCCTCTTTCGACAAACCGAGTTACTATGCGATAAACAACACACAATTTTAATAATTGTAAAAAGTTCCTTGTTTTCGCCATTTAGCAGGTCACGCCAAAACACATCAACGCGCGTTTTTCTCCGATTGAAGTTCTCTAACGAGCCGCTTTTTGAAGTAATAGATCGGTATTGTCTGTTTGTCGAATCCGCCAAAACCCCGCTAATTTGTCCGTGGTTAGTAAGTATAGTCAACAGTTTTTCCATGCGTTTCTTTGCTAGATCTTTTTGTGAGTTGATCAGACCTGGATCGATTGACGAGCATTCTTTGGTAAGTGATTATGTTAGAGGGGATCTGACCAACAGCTTGCAAACGATGGTCTTCAAAAAGGTTCGGCATTCATCACGGAATTGTAAGATATCCTTTTTCTTAGCGTTACGAAGTTTTCCGAGCTCCTTTTTAACGTCAAAACCAACGACGACACTCTTGGCGGTCAAATGATTTTTAGTGTCGCTAACGGCCTCCAAAGTCAAGGAAGAAAGCTTTTGCAAGCTCGGTACAGATGATTTGGTACCAGGAAGAATGGCCGACTCTTCAAGAAATGTTTCGACTTGTCTGGTGTCCCAGATTGACATGGATTGGCTCACGGTCCTTTAGAGAGTTCCGACTTGACCGGCGTTCGAGAGGGACGAGGGACGATTTTCACTTTATCGGGGTTCGGGAGTGCTCCGGATGATTTCACGGCTGTCAAGAAATGTGTCGACTTGTCTGGCGGTCGAGAGTGACGTTAATGGGTGCACGGCTCCTTTGAAAACCCTTATTGGAGCGAAGAGTGCTGCAGATTAATTCGCCGCTCCCAGGGAAATATTCCGACTAATCTTCGCGTGGTGACCAATTCTGTGACTTTGGATGTATTTTAGAAACGCTGAAAGCAATGGAATATTTTCATGTTAAATTTTAATGTTAAAGGCAAATCAAAAAAAAATACTTACAATGAGGGCACATCAGGTTCCACACATTGGCGGTAGTGGCGTTTGCCATTCTTACACAATTATTCAGATTCAGCGAAAACATGTTTGTATTTAACCAAATATTTGATCCAACAAATGGCGCTATCTAGTGGTGGGAGTGTTAAGATTCGCATTGCACGCTCAAAAAAAAAACTTTTCAAAGATTTTTTCGTGAAATTTGAAAATTCCCTGATTGTGATAGAAAATCCCTGATAATTCCAGGATTCTTCCAGGGAGGAGAAATTCCCTGATAATTCCAGGTTTTCCAGGTTTTTCCAGGTAGTAGACACCCTGATAAAAGTTCGAAAATTTTAATGCGCCTCTGAATTATTGCTAGAACATTGACTTATTTAAAAATTTAAAAAAAATAGTTGAAAATTCAACTATTCGGTGACAAGGCTGATAAATTGTTAGTTCTTGAATAAATTGTGTCTACAATCCATTTTATGTTTCAAAATGTATTTTTACAGCATTGTTTGTTCGTACCATTGGAAAAATGCGAGTTTTGTTGCATACTTATGAAAATGGCTACCGTTCCGAGGGAATCCAGAATAGACGCTCGCCATTTTTCCAACGGTTTTATCTAAAACTACCACAAAATGCAAATAAAACCTATATTTCTTGCACAAGACTAACAAGATTTTTTGAGGAGCGCGATAAGTTCATCTTTATTTGTTCTACTCTTGAAAAAGATGAGTTACAACTTGAATAAAACTTGTTTAAACTCGTCTACGGTAAACAAGTCTTTCGTAAGATAGCCATAAAATCAGTGTGAAAAGGGCACATCTACAAAAATAGAAAAATGTGACCGTGCAAACCAAAAGTGCTCTGCATGAATTGTTGTTCTTAGTCATAATTACAGCTTATGCACTGAATATTTTTAATCACCATCGTAAGTCGATAAAAAACAACAACATAAAAAAACAAAAGAAAAATTTAACGTGAATGTGCTAACAATGGTTTTGGGAAGAATAACAGATAATAAATATTGCCTGGAAGGCGGAAACATCAGTTGAGCGACAAATGATTTTTTGTTTATTTTTCACATAATACTCTTTCTCAAGAGTATGTGCTCTTATTTGAAACCATAGTGAGTTCTAAGAGCGTTTTATGGCAGCATTTTTCTAAGATACATTTATCTTAAAGAAGAATGTCATAAAACTTTTTCAAAACTTCTAATCATCAGGTTTTATGAAAGTTGGCGAATCGATGTCTTGAGAGGGGACTCAAGTATCTTGAGGTAAAAATTACCAGATAAGGTGTAATTTATACTTCATATAAATGATGTTGTTTTATGGAGGTTTCTTCAAGTGTTCTTTAATCACTCATAAGAACTGTTAATCAATTAAAACCACCTTAACTTGGAAAATGCCCTGATAAAACCAGATGATCTCCATAATGCTTTGATAAAACTACCATTAAATATGAATAAAACCAATTTGCATTTGAATTGTTACTTGGGTTGTGTAGTAGTGTGTTTTAATAAGTATGTTTGTATGTATGTATATGTGTATGTATTTTAGTATTTATTCGTGTATGTGTGAATGCGTGTATGTGACAATATACGTATGCATTTTTGTATGTACATATGGGCACATATATACAAGCACACATGCATACATATACAGAACAGCAGTGTGATTCGATCTTTTGAGGCTTTGAACCCAGATGCCGTCTGTTCAGTTGAAGCTATGTAACTTCTACAAGGCATTTTTTTTCAAAATAGACCAGGTGTTGAACTCTTGGTCTGCATGGTGTGAGCCATCCTCAATCATTTTAATCAGTTTTGATGGGTAGTCAATAGCGCAGCTGTATTTGCTGATGCGCATTCGCCTTTGATTCAGACATCGTTGTTTTAATGTATGAACCGATGTAACCCTCCATTGCTTGCAGTAAACTCAACCTTTGTATCTATTATGAAACAGAAACGGCTACTGCTTATTTAATTTTATATGTATCAAGTGCTAAAATGAACTCTTAACATTCCGTACAAGAACGTAGGCCAAATTTTGGGTAAGATATTTTGAACAACTTGGCCACCAGACTTAAACTTTCCATTCATTGTCAGAATCCACCAAGATAGAGACAAGTTGAAAATGCTCAATTTTGCATGCCCACTAGCGCCACGTAGCAGTGAAATTCCAAACAAAAAGGTCCATCATTTGAATTCCCTTGACCTTCTTAACAACTTTGCCGAAAACTAGAACTTTGTATTTTATCATAATCATGAGATAGAACAAGTTAAAAATGCTCCATTTTCAAACTAAATGGATCACCTTTCGAATGTCTTTGACCTTCTGATCAACTTTGCCCAAGACTAGAACTTTCCATCTTATCAGAATCACGAGATGAAACAAGTTGAAATACTCAATTATGCATGCTCACTACATAGCGGGGGAACTCCGAACAAAACGGTCAATCTGTCGAAAGCTCTTGACCTTTTGAACGACGTAGCTGAAAACCGCATCTTTGCATATATTAAAGGTCTCGATATATACCACCATAAATGTGTCTGTATTATCCCCACTTATCTCCACACACATTCACTCCGGTCCTATTTTGTTTTCTGGCCCTGGGGTTCTCGCTTGCCTCTTGGCTATCCATTCCACTGTACACAAAATCTTTTAAGTGTTTTTTATTGCAAAAGACTTAGCATGTTATCGCAGTTTCTTTTTTACACGGATTTCGGAATTAGGAATTATTGGAAAATACCGTACAAAAAAAACCGCGTTATTTCCGGAATCCGTGCAAAAAAATGGTGCAAAAAAATCCATGTAGAAAACGCTAGTGTATAGCTAAAGGATATGAACACCCAATAACAAATGCAAAAGAATTATATAATTGGGCCAATTAGAAAAAATAAGCAAACTATAATGCTTACGCATAATAAATTGGCAATACAAGTAAACTAAAATATAAAAAAAGTTTTTTCAATCCTCTAAGTTCTCCTCTATTTCTTATGCTGTTTATAGCATCGTCTTGCTGGCTAAGAGTGAGATGTGGGAAACTAAACGCATATTTCGAAAATGGTATTTTTGTGATGCAGGAGAATCACGAATAATTTATGAAAAGTTGATGAAAAGTCTGGAAATATTTTTTTCCCTGACATTTCTCCATCCTGAAATCTTCGCTAAAATTTGCGTAATATCTTCAATTTTGCACAAACAAAAAAACAAAAATAATAATATATATTTTTTCTTTATTTTTTTTGAATATTTGAATTTTAATGTAAATTTTCGATTTTTTCCCATATGTTTTTTTTTTCAGTGTATATTATTTTTAACAACCTTCACACATACACGGAGAAACGAAATAACTCAAAATCGAAGTATAAAGTACTTAAAAGGAGGTACACTCTCAACACTGCTGTTTTGGATAAATTTCAACTCTCATGATAGGTAGTTTTAACTTAAATTTAAAGTATTATAGGCATAAGTTCCTTTTACGTCATTAGGATTCAAAACAGAATGCTCCGATGACTGTTGGCGTTGAGTGCTTTTCATCTAAATTCTGAAAATTTTCTTTCCGCCTGTTAAGAAAACTAAATGAAGAGTTTCTTTTTATTTTGGTGAAGAAATTGAGCTGTGCGCCATTTTCATTATATGTGCTGTTCGCAGCCGAAGAAACCAAGAAATTCACAAAAATTCGTGAATTGATTATTAAGACAACAATAATGATAAATAGAGAGAAAAAATTTACGAGGAAGCTACAAAAGCTTTGCGGTAAAAATAATTTATTTAAGTTAGAGATTTGCAACATTTTCCAAATTTTGATTCTTGAGGGATGACCTGTTGCGTTGATGGATACGGTGAATAAATTTTCTTTAAATTTAAATATTGCCTTACTCGATCTTGTATAAACATGTTTTTATGTCTTATTTTTTAGTTCACATTTGTGGTGCTCTCCGTTTCGAAAAAGATGACAAATTGTGAAATCAAGATAAAAATGGAAGAAAATATGAGTTTCGAAGTAGTTTTAGCGATGCCTTTGATCTGCAAACTGAAGGTTGTTGTTTTTCTAAATGATATTTGTCAAAACATTGTTTAATGTTTTTCCTGTAGAGTGTATGAAATGATATAATAAAATCATTTAAGCTTTAAAACAATTGGCGAACTTATTTGTTCAGTTGAAGAAGACGCACCTGCTATTTCAAAAAATCTCAATTTAAGACTTTGATTTGATTAATTCTACCAATATACTCTTTCGATGAACAGTTTATTTTCACCAAAGCAAGTTTTCCAAAGTATACAATATGCACTTCGTAAAAACTCAATTTGAGTTGGTTGCACTAGCTATCAAGATGAGTGAAAAAGACTTAATTTTAAGCTGTTTCTTTTTCTGTGTAGGGCCACAACCTGTTCTTAGACAGTTTTTTTATACAACCAAAGGTTTTCGAGCTACAAATTATTAATTGAAGTGCTATTCAAAATGCTTACGCCCTTTTTGAAACTGACTTTTGGAAGTCCAAATTGTTTTTGGCACCAGTTGAAAACTACTTTTGTCGGGTGAAATGTGTGCAGAAATTTCCAATCAAATCGGGTTGGTCGGTAGGTCATTTCGGCTGGAAACGCTCTTATTTGTTTTTCAATATTGATGGCCTACTGCGTTGCATTAACCGCAATGATGATTCTGTAAAATGAGTTGGGTTTAAATGAATAGATTTAAACCAAAACCCATTTTATGCATCTACACTCCCGTTTTATTTTGCCCAATTTTTGAGTACAATTGTATACTATCACTTTTTTCTCTCACGTAACATGTCACTTAATTTTCGTAAAAAATGGATCTACTCATAAAATTGAGTAGATCCACTTTTTAAGAAAATAAGTAACATTTCCATGAGAGGAAAAGAGATAGCATACAATTTTTAAGTTGAGCAAAATGAAACAGGAGTGTATGGGGGAGGAAGGATGCATTTTTTTTATTTTACAGATTAATTTTAGTTTGCTGCATGAGAAGCATTCTAGGAACTGGAACAATTGGTAAAAATGAGATGCGAAAGCTTATGCGTTGCAAACAATCCAAGCACCATGGGATCATAATGCTATTGACCGTAGCAGATAATCGAAAAAATCAAGATAATTCCTTGAAAGCTAAAACGGTTAATTTTTTTTCAAAATTTTTATGCACTATTGCATATGGACATCTAGGTGGACTGGAAAACTTTTCTAATCCAAGTAGGTTTTCCATTTAGTCCTACATTGGGAACCTTAAGCACTATACATAAGTTGAGTGACTCCGAATCGGACTGCCTAATGGATGTGGACGTGTCAGCATAAGTGGTTTTAGCAGTGACAACGGATGTTCTGGGAGTTTATTCGGAACACTCAACAGAAGCGCAACATATTCTCCCTGAAAGTACTGCTTCTAGAAAGTATTGGTTTCGCAAACCCTTTGAACTCGAAAAAGCATCGTACTCTAGAATATAATTTAACAGCTTCTACTCCCACGAGATCTTCATCACCTTGATACATAAAGTATAATTTCACAAATCAAAGATTATACCAAAGGAAATTTACAAAATCACGTTAAATTGTTTAACAGGTTGTCAAAAAATACGTCGAACTCAAGTCAAGTTAGATGCAAAAAAGGAAATAAATGTGTTTAAAAAAACAGACCAAAAATATCTTAGTTCACGAACTCGGTTCACGATTATGAGAGTGCTGTTGAAATATCCTATAAACGCCAACGGTACCAACCGATTTTTAAGCTTACTCCAAAAATGTCCACTCCACTCGCAATATCTGCCAACCGTTCATCACCAATCAAACGAAAAAAAATATTCACCATTCGCCCGCTTCCCGACGCCACCGAGCAACATCGCTCCACCGCCACCGTAGTCATCGTTTCTCCGTGAAATCCGATAGATATCCTTCTCGCAGGCCCAGTACAGGTGCCGAATCAGTTTGTCCCGGCAGCGCGAATGACTCTCCTGGTGCCAAACCTTCTCCGCAGTCGGCCTGGGTCCGCTCGCTGAATGTCACCTCCAGGGCATCCTCAGCACTGGCACCAGCTGGCCTCAGCGACCGTCCACTGCCGTGTCCATCAGGACACACAGGGCCCGCCGTCACCGTGGACAGCGGAAGCCACATCACCCGTTAGAAATTCCAATCAGATCCAATTAGACACTCAACCGTCTCGAACGGTAGCAGACTCATCACTAACTTTCCCACTTTCACAAACAAAAGCGATCTAACGGACGACTTAGGAACACTCTACTGATCCGTAACCGGGACCGAACCGGAATGAGACCGCCGATTGCCCTTTGGCGGACTTTTTATACATCGCTGACCGTCCGCCCGCAGTCCAAGAAGAAAATGACGAAACCGATTTTTATTTTATCACTTATCGGGAAATGTGGACTGCATCATCGGCTGCGATTGTCCGCTGGTCTGGGTATCCTTTATGATGACCAGCAACAGGTGAGACCGCCCACACCAAGCAGAGATAACAAATTCAATTCAGCACATAAATTAGCGGCACCAGAGCAAATAGAGCCGGTGCGGAATGATTGCCCCGGCCACTTCATTCCACGCTGCTGGGCGCTGGACATTGCAATGGACCACGGTCTGTTGACACTGGAAAGGAATGTGCGATGAAATGAGGTCGATTACCACGTAGGTACATCTTCGCGCACATACACAGGTTTACCAAAAGGTGATCCCTGATTTCCACTCAGCGCGGGACACTAAAAATAGAAGTCCTTTGGGGAGGAGGCCAATATTTCATCCAGTTTACTTCCATCGATGATGTGGCAGCAAATTTAGTCAGCTGCTTATTGGCGGCCAAGTTATGAGGATGAGCAGTTTTCAGGAAGGTATTTGGCGGCCCACGCTATCAAGGTGGTGTTGGGCCAGCTGCTTAAGGAGCGGAGATTATGCTCGGGAAGTTTTGGAAGTTGTATGAATCCTTGAGCGTTAAATTTTTAGTCGCAATCTAGTGTCATAATTTCGCCAGTTTGCTTTGATTAATCTCGTTTCAGCATTCAGATGCAATTTAAAGTGGGAAAATTCCCAAGCTTTCTGTAGCTACGTGAGCAATGTTGTTTAATCTCCATGTGATTTTAGGTGTCGGGTTCGATTCACTTTATGAAAAACTTGTTAATCCATTTCAGGAGCACGCCTAAATAAGGCTGATTTGACCGAGAACACTCAATAACTATCAACATCTGTCTTCTTTTTGAATTCCTACGTGAAAGGGTCCAGCCAATCGATTCCTAAAATGAGCAAAATTTTATGAAGAGAAAATATTAGCGTATTTGAATCCAACGAAACTTCAGGTAAGTGCCGACGGGAATTCAAGAATGTTCCGTCCGAGTTTTAGGAAAGTTTCATCGGAATTTCAGGAAAGTTAAAGACCAACAATTCAAAAAGCCTCAACTCCAAAATGTGAACAATGAGTAAAACGGTAATCAAATTGAACGTTACATTGATAAATAATATTTAAAAAATAAATCATTTTGTCTTGCTTTAATCAAGTTTACGATTTAAATTTGATGAGACTTGTTAGAATAAATTAAATTAACATCTTTGTATGCCGAAAAACTCGAAAAAACGCCGAATTCTAGATTGAAAACATCATGGGCCCTTTTTGTTATGCTTCTTAACTGTCAGTTTTTTCAATGAGGCTTTTCTTTACCGAGAAATTATAAGAGTCCTTTCAGTTAAGGCTTATTATAACATCATTTTGTGTTGAGGCCACTGTTTATGTTTTTCAACAACAGGAAATAACAAAACCGTTTCTATTTTCAGATGAGAAATCTTCGTGGAAATCTTGAAACCGTTAAAAGAATATTAAACATAAATTTTAAAAAGGCCCTATGAAATCCGTTCAGATCATGTCAAGCATAAGGTCTTTTGAAATAAAGGCTTCATCATAATAAGTGCATGAACTTGTGGTAGGCCCTTTTCATAATTGGAAATATTTTTTCAACAAAGTTAGGTACCGTGAAGTCCCCATATTCTGCGCACCTAATGCCGTAATTTTGCGCTTTTTCAAACATTTCAAACTGATATTTAGTTGAATATTCTTTGAATTTAGTTCCACATGCAAAGTGAGGTTGTCCTCTTGTGTGTGGGATAAAATATACAGTTTGACAATCCTGCAGTTAACTGCAAAATTTTGGCAAAATGCGCATAATAAGGTGCTGCGCAGAATTAGGGTACTTCACGGTATATTTTCAAAGTTATCTAAATCATGATCTCTTGAATAAAACTAATGAACGATTTGTTTACATTTCGGTGTTAGGCTCTTTTCAATTGTTGGTCTTGCAGTGCAAAACGTCAAGAAGTTTCGTCGGAACTTCCAAACTTTATGAATGTTCCATCCGAACTTCAGAAAGTTCCGTAAGAACTTCAAGAAAGTTTCGTCCGAACTTCAGGAAGGATCCGTCGGAATTTAACAAAAAAACCTTCATAACTTCTAACATTCTAACGAAAATTTCGAACGGAACTTCAGAAAATGTCAGAACGAACTTCAGGAAAGTTCCAACGTAACTTCAGGAACGTTTCAACGAAATTTCAGGAAAGTTCCGAGAAAACTTCAGAAAATTGTCGACGGAACTTCTGGCAAGTTCCAGTAGCACTCCAGGAAGATTCCCACCAAACTTCAGGAAAGTGCAAACGGATTTTCTAGAAAGTTCTATTGGAGTTTAAGGAAAGTTCTATTGTAATTTCAGAAAAATTCCATTGTAATTTCCGGAAAGTTCTGTCGGAATTTCAGGAATTTCAGGAAAGTTCCGCAAGGAAAGCTCAAATAAATTTTCGAGAGCTATAACGGAACCTTTAAAAACTTTCGATGGAATTTTAGGAAAGTTTCAAATAAACCGGAACGTACCTAAATAGGGCCAGTAATTATCAAAATCTGCCTTTTTTTCAATGCCTGAGTGAATTGAGGATTGAAAAGATCGAATAGTAAGTTCCAAGGGAAATTCAGGAAATTATCAAGGAAAGTTCCAACTTCAGAAAGAATCCGACGGAACTTCAGGAAAATTCCAATGGAGCTTCAGGAAAGTTCCAACGGAAGTTGGGGAAAGTTCCAACAGAATTCAGAAATTTTCAGGAAAGTTTTGACTGAGCTCCAGAAAAGTCCTGACGGATGTTCAGGAAAGTTCAACGGTACTTCAGGATAGTTCCAACGAAATTCAGGATTGTTCAGGACAGTACTGACGGAATTTCAAAAAAGTAACGTCGAAATTTCAGGAAATTTTCATTTTAATTCAGCAAAATTACGTTGGAGCTTAAAAAAAGTACTAAAGGAATTGCAGCAACTTTCCAACGGAACTTCGGAACAGTTCCGACGGAATTCAGCAAAGTTCCGACAGAACTTCAGGGAAGTTTCGACCGAACTTCAGGAACGTTCGAACAGAGGCTTAGGGATGTACCGATGAAAGTTCCGTTGGAATTTCAGGACATTTCAATATTAATTTTAGAAATCAGTCCGTTGGAATTTAAACATTGTTCCTTCGGAGTTTCAGGATAATTCCAACAGAACTTTAGAAAAGTTCCGACGGAATTCAGAAAGGTTCCGATGGAATTCAGAAAAGTTCTAACGTAACTCCAGAAAAGTTTCAACGAAACTTCAGAAAGTTCCAACGGATCTTCATGAAAGCTCTAACGGAACTTCGGGAACGTTAAACAGAACTTCCGAACTTCCAGAAAGTTCCGATGAAATCATCGAAAAGTTCCGTCGGAACTTCAGAAAATTTCCCGCGGAACTTCATAAAAGTTCCAACCGAACTTCATGAACGTTCCAACGAAATTTCGAGAAAGTTCCGAGGAAACTTCTGAAAAGTGTCGATGGAATTTCGGGAAAGTTCCGTCGGAATTCAAAGGAAGTGTCATTGAAATTTCAATAAAGTTCTTTCAGAATTTCATGAAAGATCCGTCTGAATGCAAGGAAAGTTTCAACGGAACTTCAGGCAAGTTCCAAAAGCACTTCAGGAAGGTTCCAAAAAAAACTTCAGGGGAGTTCAAACGGAATTTCTAGAAAGTTCCATTGGAATTTCAGAAAAATTCCGTTGGAATATCCGGAAATCTCTGTCGGAATTACAGAAAAATTCCAAAGAAACTTCAGAAAAGTTCCATCAGGAAAGCTCCAACAGAATTTCAGAAAAACATTAACGGAACCTTTAGAACTTTTCGAGGGAAATTTAGGAACGTTTCAACATAACCGGAACGCGACTAAATAAGGCCAATTCGGCCTATATCACACTGAAAGATCTGTGAAAACTTCAGAAAAGTGTCGATGGAATTTCGGGAAAGTTCCGTCGGAAGTTAGACGAAGTATCGTCGGAATTTCAGATCCGCCTGAATGTGAGGAAAGCTTCGACGGAACTTCAGGAAAGTTCCAATAGCGCTTCAGGAAGGTTCCCACAAAACTTCAGGAGAATGCAAACAGAATTTCTAGAAAATTCCATTGGAATTTCAGAGGAAATCCGTTGGAATTTACCGGATAGTTCTGTCGGAATTCCAAGAACTTCAGTAAAGTTCCAAAGAACATCTGGAAAGTTCCATCAGGAAAGCTCCAGCACCATTTCAGGAAAGCTTTAGAAACTTTCGACTGGCCAATTTGGCCTAGGCACTTAGTAATTTTCATAATCTGCCAATTTTTAATTCCTGAGGTGAGATCCAGACAATGGATTCGTAATGTGTTCAAAATTTCGTAACGAAAAAATATTAGCATGTTTCGAGGATTGAAAAGATCAAATAGTAGGATTGAATACTTGAATACTTGAACAGTTCGAAAGGAAATTCAGGAAACTATCAAGGAATGTTCATACTTCAGAAAAAAGTCGACGGAACTTCAGGAAGATTCCAATGGAACTTCAGAGAAGTTCCGGTAGAGCTTCATGTTCCATCAAAGTTCCAACGGAATTCAGAAATTTTCAGGAAAGTTTCGACGGAACTTCAGAAAAGTTCTGACGGAAATTTAGAATAGCTCCAACGAAACTAAGAAATGTTCAGAAAAGTACAGACGGTACTTCAGGAAAGTTTCGAAAACACTTCAGGAAAGTCACAATGGAATTTAAAAAGTATTGTCAAAACTTCAGGAGATTTTCATCTGAATTCAGGGAATTTATGTTGGAACTTCAGGAAAGTTCTTACAGAACTGCAGGAACTTGACTCTGTTTCGACTGAATTCAAAAAAGTCCGACTGAAGCTCAGGAAAGTTCCAACGTAACTTCAGGAGGATGGAACTTCAACGAAAGTTCCAACGAAACTTTTAATCTGAATTTCCGAAGAAAAAAATCGATTGGCATTTAAGGAATGTTCCTTCGGAACTTCAGGAATGTTCCAACAGAACTTCAGAAAAGTCCTGACGGAGGTTCAGGAAAGTTCAATGGAACTTCAGGATAGTTCCAACGGAATTCAGAAATGCTCAGGAAAGTACAGACGGAACTTCAGGAAAGTTTCAACGAAACTCCAGAAAAGTTCCAACGAAACTCCAAAAAAGTTTCAACGAAACTTCAGAAAGTTTCAACGAAACTTCAGAAAGTTCCAACGGAACTTTATGAAAACTCTAACGGAACTTCACAAAGGTTCCGTTGGAATTTCTGAAATTGGAATATCAGGAGAGTTCCGACGGAATTCAGAAAAGTTCCGGCGGAATTCATAAAAGTTCCGATGGAGTTCAAAAAAGTTCCAAAGGAATTTCAAGAAAGATCCAACGGAACCTTAAGAATGTTTAGAAGTAACTTAATAAAAAATCCAACGAAACTTCAGAAAAACGCCAACGAAATGTCAGTAAATTTTCGCCTGTATTTTGGAAAAGTCCTGTCTTAATTTAATTTCCGTCAGAATTTCATAAAAGTTCCGACGAATTCTCCAGAAAAATTCCAACGAAACTTCAGAAAGTTCCAACGAAACTTCATGAAAGCTCCAACGGAACTTCAATAAAGATCCGCCGAAATTTCAAAAACGTGCCGCCGGAATTTCAGAAAATGAAATATCAGGAGAGCTCTGTCGCAATTTTAGAAAAGTTCCGACGGAATT
Source organism: Aedes japonicus (assembly GCA_034211315.2). Taxonomy (NCBI): domain Eukaryota; kingdom Metazoa; phylum Arthropoda; class Insecta; order Diptera; family Culicidae; genus Aedes; species Aedes japonicus. The sequence continues at coordinate 18,429 of JASCZW010011019.1, read as the reverse complement.
CAGACAAGTTTCGATGGAATTCAGAAAAGTTCCAACGGAATTCCAAGAAAGCTCCAACGAAGCTTAAGAAAGCTTCAACGGAACTTCATGAAAGCACTAACGGAACTTTTATAAATTTTCGCCTTCAATAAAGTTCCGTCAGAATTTCGGTAAATTTCCCTCGGAAATTCGTCGAAAGTTAAAAAAAAACTTCAGAAAAGTTCAGACGGAATTCAGAAAACTTCCGATGGAATTCAGAAAAGTTCCAACGGAACTCCAAGACAGCTCCAACGGAACCTTAAGAATGTTTAGAAGAAAAGTTCCGACGGAATTCAGAAAATTTCCGATGGAATTCAGAAAAGTTCCAACAGAAAAGTTCAGAACTTAAGGAAAGCTTCATCGATACTTTAGAAAACGTCAACAAAATTTCAGAAAGTACCGTCGGAATTTCAGTAAAATTTTGTCTACAATTTAGAAACGTCCCGTCGGAATTTGAAAACGGTTTGAAAGATTTTCAGGCAAATTCCGACGAAACTCCAGAAAAGTTCCGACGAAACTTCAGAAAGTTCCAAGGGAACTTCAGAAAGTTCGGAACTTCATGAAAGCTCTAACGGAACTTCAAGAAAGTTCCACCGATATTTTAGAAATCGGAATATCAGGAGAGTTTCCTCGAAATTTCAGGAAAATTCCTTCAGAAATTCAGGAAAGTTCCGTCGGAAAAATTCAGGTAAGTTCCAATTAAACTTCAAGTAAGTTCTAACAGAATTTCTAGAAAGTTCCGTCGGAATTTCAGGAGATTTTAATCCAAATTTCAGAAAAATCCGTTGTAATTCAAGGATTGTTCCTTCTAAACTTCAGGAAAGTTCAAACAGAACTCCAGAAAAGGTCCGACGGAATGCAGAAAAGGAATTTCGGAATTTCAAAAAGTTCCCACGAATCTCCAAAAAATTTCCAACGTAACTCCATAAAGTTCCAACGGAACTTCATGAAAGCACCAACGGAACTTCATGAAAGCACCAACGGATCTTCAAGAAAGTTCCACCGGAATTTCAGAAATCGGAAAATCAGGAGAGTTCTGTCGGAATTTCAGGAAAGTTCCGACGAAATTCAGAAAATTTCCAACGGAATTCAGAAAAGTTCCAACGCAATTCCAAGAAAGCTCCAACCGAACCTTAAGAATGTTTAGAAGGAACATAAAGAAAGTTCTAACGAAACTTCAGAAAAACGCCAACAAAATTTCAGAAAGCACCGTCGGAATTTCAGTAAATTTTCGTCTGCATTCTTTTCTAAGAAAGTTCTGTCGGAATTTTAAAAAGTTCCGTCAATTTTCAGGAAAGTTTCGAAGGAACTTCAGAAAGTTCCAACGATACTTCATGAAAGCTTCAACGGAACATCAAGAAAGTTGCGCCGGAATTTTAGAAATCGGAATATCAGGAGAGTGTCGTCGGAATTTCAGGAAAGTTCCGTCGGAATATCGGTAAATTTTCTTCGGAAATACAGGAAAGTTTCGTAGGAACTTTAAGAAGCTTCCATCAGAACTCCAAAAAAGATCCGTTGAAACTTCAGGAAAGTTCCAACGAAACTTCAGGAAAGTGCCATCAGAATTTCTAGAAAGTTTCGTCGGAATTTTTAGAAATTTCTTTCAGAATTTTAGGAATGTTCAGGAAATCAGAAATTCCAAAAATTCTATCACATCTCCGGGGACGTTTTAACAGAACTTCAGGAAAACACCGGCGGAATTTCAAGAAGGTGCCCTCAGAATTCCAGGAAATTTTCACCTGCATTTCAAAAAAGTCCCTTCGGAGCTAACAAATGGACAGTCGAATTTTCAGAAATTCCATCCAGTTTCATCGGAAATCCAGGAAAGTTCAGGAACTTTCAGGAAAGTTCTAACGGAATTTCGGAAAGTACCATCGGAGTTTCAGGAAATTTCTGACTGTATTTCAGAAGTCACCTCGGAACATAAAAAAGCCCCGTCAGATTTTCAGGAAAGATCCGGTGGAACTCCAGGACAGTACCGACGGAAATTCAGGAAAGTTCCAACGGAACTTCAAGAAAGCTCCAACGGAACTTCAAAAAAACTTCGTTGGAACTTCAAGCAGGTTCCTTTAGATCTCTAGAAAAGATCCGTTGGAACTTCGGAAAAATTCTAAAGAAACTGCAGGAGAGTTCTAACGGAACTTTAAAAAAGTTCTTCCAGATCTTCAGAAAAGTTCCGACAAAACTTCAGGAAAGTTTCGACGGATCTTCAGGAAAGATTCAACGGAACTTCAGAATAACACCAGTGGAATTTCACGAAGGTATCCTCAGAATTTCAGAAAATTTTCGTCTGAATTTCAGAATAGTCCCATCGGAACTTAAAAAAGTACAGTAGGATCTTTTGAAAATCAATTGGATTCCATCTAATTCCAACGGAAATTCGGGAAAATTCCCATGGAACTTTAAGAAAGTTCCAACGGGTTTTTCTAGAAAGTTTTGCCGGAATTTCAGGAAATTTACGTCGGAATTTCAGGAGAGTTCATTCTGAACTTCATCCGTCAGAACTTTAACAAGTTCCGTCGGATCTCCAGGATAGTTCCGACAGAACTTCAGGAAAGTTTCGTCGGAATTTCATGAAAGTTTAGTCGAAACTTCAGAAAAGTGACGTCGAAACTTCAGGAAATTTCCGTCGGAACTTAACGAAAGTTCGGTCGGGACTAAAACAAAGATTCGTCAGAAATTCAGGAAAGTTCCACCGGAAACTCAAGAAACATCTGTCGAAACTATTGGAGAGCTCTATACTGCTCCAACAGACCCTCAAGAAAGCTCCATCATAATTTCAGGAAATTTCTATCGGTATTTCAGAAACATTTTGCCAGAAATTCAGAAAAGTTCCTATGGAACCTTAAGAAAGCTTCAACGGAACTTCAGAATTTCAGAAAAGATTCATAGTAATTTTAGCAGATTTCCCTCAAGAATCAAGATCTCCAGAAAAGATCAAGATCTTCAGAAAAGAAGACGGAACTTCAGAAAAGTTTCAACGGAACTTCAGGAAAGTTTCAACAAAACTTCACAAATGTTCAAAGGAAACTTCAGGAAAGTGCCAACAGAATACCTAGAATGTTTCGTCGGAATTTCAGGGAAGTTCAGTCTGAAGTTTAGGAAAACCAGAACTTCAAAAAATTCCGTCGGATCTCCAGGAACGGTCCAATAGAACTTCAGGAAAGTATCAACGAAACTTGAGAATAACACCAGCGGAATTTCAAGAAGGTTCCTTCAGAATTTCAGGAAATTTTTGGCTGAATTTCAGAAAAGTCCCATCGGAACTTAAAAAGTACCGACGGGTCTTCAGGAGATGCATTGGATTCCATCTAATTCCATCGTAAATCTAGAAAATTCCAATGGAACTTCGTTAAAGTTCAAAAGGGTTTATTTTAGAAAGTTTAGCAGCAATTTCAGGAAATTTTCGTCTGAACTTCAGGAGAGTTTATTCTGAACTAGCTGAACCCTGTGCGAGCGCTGCTACGCTTGCAACTAAATGAAGGAAAATTCAATAGAACTGGCACGTTTATGGTTTTTTCGAAGTGAGTTTTTTTCTTGACTAAGCAGGAGTTCAAACTTCTATCAAAACATGCTTCTTATCCAAGAAACACACGTTTTGTGTTTATGTAAGCTGTTGTATGGGAGCCCTCCTTCCAGAGGGGTGGTTTCTCAAACCACCATACAATCATTGCCGTCAACACCCCCTACATTCCAAATTTGGTTCCATTTGCTTGATTAGTTCTCGAACCATCGCACTGGGCTCATCGATTATAATATAAATTTGAGTTTAATTTGTTTGAAGCCCCCCCCCCCTTCAGAAAGGGTAGGGTCTTGAACTACCATAGAAACATTCTTGCCTTCAAAACCCCCACATGTCAAATTATTTGATTCGATTTGCTCGATAGCTCTCGGGTTATGAAGAAATGTGTGTCTCATTTGTATGAGAGCGCCCCTTCCTGAGAAAGTAGGGGTCTCAAACAATCATAAGAACCTTCCCCAGCCCCAAAAACCCCTTCATATAAATTTTCACGTTGGTCGGTTCAGAACTTCTCGAGTCTATAAGGGTCTAACAGACAGATAGACAGACAGAAATTCATTTTTATGTATATAGAAATATAGCCTCCAAAAACCTCCATATGCTAAAAAGGTTTCATTCACTTGATTAGTTCTCGAGATATGCAGAAATTTGCGATTTATTTGTATGGGATTCCCCCCCCCCCCATTTGAAGTGGGGAGGGGTGGTGAATTGCCATAGAAACATTTTTTGCTTCCAAAAACCTCAACATGCCAAATTTGGTTTCATTTGCTTGATTAGTTCTCGAGTTATGCACAAATTTGTGTTTCATTAGTATGAGAGCCCCCTCTTACAGAGGGCGGAGGGGTCTTGAGTTACTTTAGAAACATTTCTTGCCTTCAAAAACCTCTACCTGTCAAATTTGGTTCCATTTACTTGATTAGTTCTAGAGTTATGCAGAAACTTGTGTTTCATTTGTATGGGGCCCCCCCTACCCTACCACAGAGGGAGGAGGGGTCTCGAACTACCGTAGAAACATTTATTGCCTTTCATATCCCCGCAAGCCAAATTTGGTTCCATTTGCTTTATTAGATCTAGAGTTATGAAGAAATTTCAGTTTCTTTTGTATGACAGCACCCCTTCTAGGAGAGGGGAGGGGTCTCATACTACCATCCAAACATTTTTCGCCACCAGAAAACCCCACATGCCAAATTTGGTTCCATTTGCTTGATTAGTTCATGATATATGCAGAAACTTCTATTTTATTTGTATGGGAGCCTCCCTTTCTAGAGAGGGGAGGGGCCTCAAACTACCATAGAAAAATTGTTTGCCTCCAAAAACTTCCGCATGCTAAATTTGGGTTCCTTTGCTTGTTCAGTTCTCGAGTTATGCAGAAAAATGTGTTTCATTTGTATGGGAGCCCCCCCTTTCAGAGGAGGGAGGGGTCTCTTACTATCTTGCAAACGTTCCCCGGCCTCAAAAACTCCTGCGTACAAATTTTCATGCCAAACGGTTCTTCCGCTCGCGAGTTAAATCGTGACAAAGAAACCCCAACTCATTTTTATTATATAGATTTCGGGAAAGTTCTGTCAGAACTTGAAAAAGTTCTTTCGGATCTCTAGGAAAGTTCACAGACAAGTTTCAACTGAACAACATTAAAGATCCAACGAACCATAAGAAATTTTAAACGGAACTTTGGGAAAGCTCCAACGAAAGTTAAGGAAAGTTCATTCTGAATTTTGGGAAAGTTTAGTCTGAATTTCACGAAAGTTCCGTCGGAACCTTAGGAAATATCTGTCAGAACTATATACATTGTATATATTATACAAGCTCCAACGGAACTTCAGGAGGGCTCTATCATGATCCAACGGAACTTCAGGAAAGCTACAACGGAATTTCAGAAGATTTCTTTCGGAAATACAGGAATCTTTCGTCGGGACTTCAAGAAGATTCCACCTGATCTCCAGAAAAAATCCATTAGAAATCCATCCAATTCCATCGGAAATCCACGAAATTTCCAACGGAAGTTCTGGAAAGTTTCACCGCAATTACATGAAATTTCCGTCTGAGTTTAAGGAAAGTTCATTCTGTTTTCACAGAACTTCAGGAAAATTTCAACGGAACAACCCGAAAGCTCTAACGAAACCATAAGAAAGCTCCAACGAAACTTAAGGAGAGTTCCGTCAAAATTTCAGGAAAAAATTCGTCGAAAGTTCATGAAAATTCCGTCGAAACTTCAGGAAGTGCCGTCGAAACCTCAGGAATGTTCCGTCGGAACCTAATGTAAGTTCCGTCGGAACTTCAATAAAGTTCCTTTAGAAATTCAGGAAAGTTCCACCGGAATCTCAGGAAAGATCTGTCGGAACTATATGCAAGCTCCAACGGAACTTCAAGAGGGCTCTATCCTTCTCCAACAGAACTTTAGGAAAGCTCCGTCGTAATTTCAGGAAAGTTCTTTCGGAATTTCAGGAACATTTAGTCAGAACTTTAGACAAGTTTCTATGGAACCTTCAACAGCTTCAACAGAACTTTAGGAAAGCTGCAACGAAAATTCAGGAAAGTTCCATCGAAACTTCAGGAAAGATCCGTCGAAACTTCAAAAGCCCACGGATTCCACGGGAACGAGATTTGTCTATTCTGAGCCATTGCTTTAACGATATTCATCATTGCTATATTCATCCACGGTAACTGCATTGTACAGATATTGCTTCAAACTAGTCGAAACCTCAGCAACACGGGATAGGTGAGCTTCCATAAGGTTCTGTATCATTATCCGTTGCTCATCGCTGATCACTTCTACATTTTCCAAAAGCTGTATCATCAACTGCTGCTGGCTGGGATCGTAGATGTAGTAGGCTACCGTTCGAAAGAACACTTCCAAATGCTGACCTTCGAAGCTGTAATTAAATGCTCCTTTTAAGAATACTAGTAAACCTGAATAAAAAGCAACTTACCTATGCTCAAGATAGTCAATTCGAGTCGTTAATACCTCCAAAAGCTTGTCTACATATGGAACTCCTGTGTTCATAACTTCAAAGAACAGATTGAATATAGTCGGGCACCTGAAGTTCTGCAACACGTTATACACAAACTGTTGGAACAACTCAGGGCTGGTGAAGCAAGTTCCAACGTCGACAGCGTGGATCAGCTTCTCGAACGATTTCAGATCGCACTTCAATCCAGACACGTACTCCGGGGACATCAGTCGATAGCAGGTATCGAAACCGCTCCGTGCTTTTCCATTTGTCTGACAGCTAGCCATCTCGAGTCGACAAGCCCACCTCAACGCGAGCTTCCTGGCTTCTGCACCACCGACACTCGAATCATTCTGGAACTGCCTGAACATATTCGAGGTAAACCGTTTTGCTACGATCTTCAATTTCTGCTCCACTTCCGTCCTTCCTAAGCTTACTCGAAGCAATTGCCCAAGATTGTGGTCGGCCATCGCTGCCAACCAAGAAAGTGGCTCGGTATCCTTCTGCAATTTGTCCAGCATCAAATAGAGAGGCTCAAAGTACGTTCCTTGATCGTATTGGAGACTGAATGCATCGTCCAGTAGCTTAGCTCGAGCTGAGCCACTTATCCTGTACCAGTTATCGAGGATCTCCTCCCATCCCTGTTGCCAATAGCTAACGCGGTAGAAGCCAGACGATCTAGCATTCACCAGGGGCAGAGGTCCATCTATGGTGACGATCATAGAATCTGTATTGTCTGGAATCCAGAAAGCTAGCGTTTCTTCGAGTTCTTCGTTTGACCGGCTTGGTATATCCAGCTATTGAATATGTCGGCTACGTGAACGTCCCGCGGAATGGTCGAACCAACAGCCGCAAAAACATGCAAACTCTGGAACAAGCTGGAAGGATACACGGACGCAAACTGGTTAGTGGCAATATACTGCTGAACACCGGCTTGAAACACGTCTGGTCCAAGTGCCTGCTCCATCATCCGAATCACTCTGGATGCTTTCTCGTACACAATCATATAATCTCCACCAAAGTAGAGCGCCCGGATTTCATCCGGATGTTCAACCTTGTAGACCATGGAATGGGTTAGGGGACTCGAATCGTAGTCCAGTACGTCCCACGTATTCCGGTCATACTGGTATTGGATTGTCCAATTGGCTTCGGGCAGCAACTGCAAGGTCAACCTGTCCGACATGAACGAAGCAAAACCTTCCTTCAGCCACAAGTAATCCCACCAAACAATGCCGACAAGATTGCCGAAAAACTGGTGAGCCACCTCGTGAGATATCAAACTGACCGATTCGATCTTTTCCGCAATATCCGCCTGTTGGTCTACGAGCAGAAAATCCTCATTGTACAGAATCAATCCCCAGTTTTCCAAACCCCCATCAAACCCTTGGATGCCGATTTGGTACAACTTCGGAAGGGAGTATTTTTGCCCGGTGTAGCATTGCAACGCCTGCAGCGATTTCTCCGTCATATCCAATGCAAACTCCAAAGCTTCTCTGTCACCGCCATCCGGTCGAGTTAACATCCCAATCCTCACTCCGCGGGAATCCAAAGTCGTTTCATCAAACGTAGATACGAAGACCGCCACCAGATAACTAGGCATCGGGGGAGTCCGGTTGAAACGAACCAGCTTTCTAGCTTGGTCCAACTCATGCTCCTCCAGCCATTCTGCGTTGGAATGGGCATTGTAGTCCTTACTGCATATGACTTCGATGTCGAAAGTCGTCCTATACCCCGGCTCGTCGTAACATGGGAATGCCTTACGTGCGAAAGTCGGTTCAAAGGCCGTCATCGCGTAGAAATGCTCTTCTTCGCCTCCGAAATCCACGAAGCTTTGCTTGAAGAAACCTCGATGTTCGGCCCGTTCGAAGCTTCCACTGAAATCAATCACCAAGTGGTACACTCCGTCCGCCAGACTATGAATGGGAGTTGAGGTGTAGATTTTGACGAACTGAGTGTCGACATTCCGTTCAACAGCCGCTATGGGTACGGTTGAGTCTCCACACTTCAGTTCGATGGTGTCGATTACAATAACGGGATCGGCATGCAGGACGATAAGGTTTGTCCGGAAGAAGACGTTAATGCTGATGGTGACCTGTCCGGTGTAGTAGTCAACCCAGTCGAGATCGATGGGAATCTCCAGCCGCAAACTGTAGTGTAGCGGATAGGTGGTGAATGGCAGCTGGTAACCTTGGTGGTTGAGGCGTTGCTCGGTGGCCGTTGGGTCTGCCGCTAGAGCCGGGACTAACAGAAACAGAACGAGACGGACGGTGATGTAAATCATCTTGATTGCTTGGGGAATGTGACCGTTGGGATGCAAGTGACGGCTCTTTTTAAAGGTAGTTTGGTCGAGGGGTTTTAATGTATGACGGCGAGATCGTAAATATGAACGTTTGGCAGGTGACGTGAGTTTTGTGAAGAAAAGTTTATGGTGGACGCACACTCCTATTAATGCGGTGATTAAATAAGTAATAACTGCAGTTATGCGTGGAGAATCCGCGTTTATGACTGGGTACACTTTGTAGATCGGAAAATGTAGGAGCATTTCAGTAGGTCCTATGCATTTTGTTGTATTCTATGTATCGCATCATTGGCTGTTGGCATGTAGTTCGATTATTGAATAACGTTTGCATTAAAAAAATGGACTTTTTTCGGATGGTGATAAAAAGATAAGCTAAGACACATAATTGTGTTTGCTAAATTTTCCATGGAAGGTAATTATTTAAGCTTACTTGCAAAAAAATTCTACGCCCTTGCGAGCGGCCTTCCGGCAGTTAACCGGAACATTCGCCATGGCGGACAAAAATATGCGTGTAGGCATGTTTTTGAGTTCTTTCTTCGTTTTATTTATCAATTCCTCCTCAGTTTTCGCGACAAAATTGTTGGAGTTGATCTTACGCTTCAGGTTCGCCTAGAAATTCTCGATGGGGCGCAGCTGAGGTTCGTCGACTTGGGTGCCACATCAATATTCAGCCGTTCCATCTCCTCCAACGATCACGTCGAGTAGTGGGTCGACGCCAGATCCGGCCAGAACACCGCGTCTTCGCCCTTATGGTATTTCTTGATGAACTACGCAACTTCCGGTAGGCATTTCGTACTACAAATTTTCCCGTTCACGGCCAGTCCGGAGCGAAAGGAGAGCGGCTTTGACATCCCCTTCTCGGTGATTGTCAGCCACAGCAGCACCTTCTTGGGGAACTTGGTATGTGAAATGAACTTCACCTCGGACCTCACTTCCTCCGTGGGGGAAGTAAAATACGAAGTGGCCTGCCAGTCGTTGCCATCCAGGGTGAGATAGGTCTCGTCGTCCATCACCACCGCCATGTCGGGATTCGCCGGGAAAATCGAGTTGACCATCTTATTCAGCCGCTGCCGCTGCCTCATTACTTGCAGCTCCGAAACCAGTGGACGCAAATCCGCTTCCTGACATGTATGTTCATGCTTGGCAGGTACTTTTTCACTGTTTGGCCGGTTGAACCGACCTCCCGGCCAAGCGCACGCAGCGATGTAGCCACTTTTCCCTCGGTCTTGCTCTTCAGCATCCTTTGGTGCTTCTTGTCGCTCAGGATCGGCGGCCGTCCGGAACCGGGCTTTCCTTTGATGCTCTGATTGTTGTCTAATAGTGCCAAGATGTTGTAGATGCCGGAACGGGCGTATCCGGTGTCCGCAAAGTGCCGTGCGATGTCCGTTTTCGACGCGGCGGGGTGCCGATCTGTGAACGCGCACACTCCTGCACGGAGTGGCTTTACTGTTTTTGCCATCACGGTTAGAGCTCGACTGATAGAGCTGTTAAATTGTGTCTGCTGACTCATGGGTTACTGTGATTGATGCTGCATGGGTAGTTTCGTTAGAGCGAGTGAAGGGAAACCCATGAAAAATCGACAATTTTTGTCCATTTTATTTAATGTAAACGTTACTTAGCTACCGGATTTCCCACATACTTGAGGATGGGTATGTTGGTGGGGTTTCGCTGTGGTGGTTGGTTAGCGGAGCTGCTGCCGATGGTTCAATTCGAGAGAAGGCAGGTTTGTCACATTGTACCAAAGCTACGGACAGTGCTCTTCCGTCACCGGTGAAGCTGGTTGTGGTTGGTACATATATCTTGTTGGTTTAAAAGGTGGAGAGTTTGCGGATTGCCACCACAGTTGGCGCACTTAAGATCGAAATCTTCATCCATCTGGGTGCACGCATCGGATTCGTGAACCTCGGCGCATTTCTCACTTCGCGGTTTCATTTGACATTTACGTGTACCATGGTCGAATGAAAGGCACTTTCCGCACTGTGTCACTTAATTTTTCAACGGGCAGCAACGCTCCCATTCAACAATGAGAGCCTTGCAAATCGACCAATGGAGTGCTTTTCAAAGTGTGTCAAGTAAAGATTGTACTGATAGCTACCAGGGCCTTTACTTTGACCATTTTCAGGTTAACCGATATCAACTCGGCTAAGATTTCATCCGGCAAGTATTCCGGAATACCACGGATTACGACTTTCAGTGGTTTGTTTCCTGTAGCATCGTGGGGGTAAAACTCGAGTTTTTTTAAAGCCCAGAAATTTGACAATCTCATCATCATCACATCATTATTAGCAACCGTCGAAAAGTTACCGATTGGCTCGAACATCCCAAGTCCGCTTGAAGGTTGCTCAATGCGTCAATAATTTAGATGCCTTCCCTTGTGCGGGGGCATGGAGGATAGGATTACTACCGAACAGATTTGCTCAACGCTGAAGTACACTGAAAACATGAAGGCTCCCGGGTTTGACGGGATCTTTGATTTGATTTTAAACAAGCCCAACACCAAAGTCCACTCGCTATTATGTGCTATCCTCAACAGGTGCTTGGAACTGCACTACTTTCCAAATTTCCCGTTGTCTTTCAGACAGGGTTTCGACCCCAGCAGGAGTGCCTCAAGGTATCCTTCTGGGCCCGCTGCTGTATAATATCTACATTTCTGATATTCCTCCCCTTGGCGATGGCTCCGGCGTGTTCAATAATCACAGGGGTTGAGTGGTTCGCCGAAATAACTGTCGTGACCTAACCAAAGTTTTCAGCTTCGATAATGTTGCTTCACTGTTGCTGCTGCTACTGGTCCGTTGCAGTCAAAGTTCGTTACAAGAATGAACTGAATCAGCACAGCTAACGGTCTCCCATGTCGACGCGGTGCGTTAGTTTTGTTTACTCTTACAAAGAGAGGAGATTTTCGCATGGCTTACTTCTAGGGTTTTTTTTTTCATTAGGGCGTATCTACAATTGAGAGATTCTCTCCAGGCTCGCTCTCTTTCATTCATTACAGCGCCATTATAAAACTTACGAGACATTCTTTAGTACAGATCGAAGCACAACAGTGCTGGCTAGCATACTCTACAAATAGTAGAATGAAAAACGTAAAGGTGATTGTTTTATGAATGAAAGAGAGCGAGCCCGGAGAGAATCTCTCAATTGTAGAAACGCCCTAATGAAAAAAAAACCCTAGACTTCATGTTTTATTTCGTTTCACGCTAAGTTGATTATACTCAAATCGAATGATTATACCGAAATCGAAATCGAAAGGTTTACTGTTTGACGAAAAACTTCTCTTCCGGTCGCCTGTGAGAGAACGTTAGTGATCCTCATAGCAAGAGATATGCGGAATTTCGATTCAACGATTTTGCAACGGTGTTTATTTCATTCACGGATGCTGAACACTGTGTTGTCAGATGAATCTTATGTGATTTTCACAAATGAAAAAAATGTGGTTTCCCTAGCAGTATTTTCACGATGGCGAATAGTATTATTCCAATGCTGGCGGATTTAGGATTCTAGATGAAATCACTGGATATTTTGCAGCACATTTTTCGTAAAACCATGTAGATGATAAGAAAACCTAATCTCTTTATTATATTAGAGTGTGAAATTCAGTTATACGAACTGATAACGCATTCGGTCAACAATTTTGCATCCAGTTTGTATTTTCGAGTACATCGATGCCTGGAGGAATGTATGTATTCTGGTGCATAACAGGTGAACGAAAATAATTTATCAACAATTTCGTTAATTGATGTTTCACAGAAGCTGAATATTCTTCGAGTGCCAGCTCCCAACTTATGCATTAAGGAGCAATCAACTTCCATCGAGAAATCTGGAGTCATAGACTTGAACCACAGGAGGCGCTCAGACATCTTCGAGATCTCTGGTGTTAATGAAGGACCACGTCTTGAACCCGGCGATGCAGTCTGCGATCACATAGCTAAACTTCAAGACCATTGTTCAAATCTTTAGTTTAATTGTTTTATTATTCAACTCAAATGACATGTAAATATTATAAAATCTTAAAATAAATTCATTTCAAAACTATTAATCTATCACATGAAATTTATTAAAGATGTCAATCATTCTTATTGAAATTTCACATAAATTACATAACCCAATACTAATAACTCTCATTGGGATTTCACATAACAGGTATGTGACTGTTCCAATGAATATAATATGAACAATCTCTTGGCTGTTTAAGTGTTTTTCACATAGAAGTTATATATATATATATATATATATATATATATATATATATATATATATATATATATATATATATACACTTAGGACAGTTATACTTATAACGGCAGTGCATAACTTGAAAATCGGATGCATTTGAATCCTAGCAAGCTCATTTCTGAATGTCGCGACATTCTTCGAGGTTGTGAAGAGCTGTGAAATTTCCCTTTTTTCGGCACGGGCAGAGTAATGTTACGAATTTATTGTATACCTAATTTGGCGTTAGCCCTTCAGCTGATAATCACGCAAAATTTTCTTCTTTCCTTGCAAACCGCATTTCAATCTACCGCAGCAACTGTGTTCACCAGGATCGCTTGTAATTTCAACCAACGATGAAAAACAGGCAATTCCGTTCTTGTCTCCTCTTTACCGCCACTCAATGCTTCTTTCCCGGGTTGCTGCTTAACTGGCTAACAACATTCACCGCGTAGCTAGCAAATATCCGGACGCATTGCATGTGCAAAGTACCGCAGACATCCGATCGCTTCCTTCATCTGCTCTGCTTCTTGCACTTTTTGTTGTGACATCGATTTGTCCAACCACCTACCAGCTTCAAACGGTGTAGTTAAACCTGCCCAATACGTCTTCGATGAGGTTTTGTTCATCGAGGGACAACTAACCAATCTCTGCTGATCCTAGGCAAAACGTCGCTTTGCCAAGATCATTCATCTGGAACCACGAGCACAGGAACTTCTTCAATCGTTTCTTCAGCTTCGAGTGGTTTGTGAAGATCAGAAAGTCATCCACGTATATAGTGACGAACAACATTCTGCCTCCATCAATCGAGTAGTATGGGCACGGGTCATTCTTCGAACGGTCCAATCCGAACTCTCGTAGCACTTCATCCAGCTATTGATTCCCTCCACGGCTGGATTGATTCAAGCCGCACAGCGTCTTCTGAAGTCGACGTATCTTCGTCTCGTCCTGCGCAAATCCTTCGGGCAGCTGCATGTGGATTAGTTCTTCGTTGAGCTTTCCTTGCAGAAAAGCGCCATCAGGAACCTTATCGAGCATCGAACCACCGTTGAATAAACTTCGTCATAATCGATGCCCGGCCGCTGCAAAAATCCCTTGACGACTAAGCAGGGCTTGTCCGGCTCAATCTTTAAGTCGGGTCTACGCTGAAAACCCATTTGTTTTTGATCGCCTGTCCGCCTTCTGGTAGGCCTCCGATTTCCTCTCGCATAGCCTAAATCCAGAGTTCTCGGTCTGGTCTTGTCAAAGTCTCGTTGTACGTGGTCGGATCACTCATCTGTATGACATTAAAAAACATTCTCGATATCGTTGTGGACTGTATGGAAACATTTTGCCAGTATTCGTACAATAGGAAATGAAATCTGACTACTTGCCTGGAGGGCGGCGCTTCCAACCGCTGCGCCTTGTGAGTTTAACAACTGGTACTACCACCACCTCCAGGGTGGCCACGCAATCTTAATATAAAAATTCCCGCATTTTTCCCGAATTTTTCCCGCATTTTTGCCTTATTTTCCCGACTGTTAAGATGAGTTAATATAAATTACTCGTAGCTAAATCTCTGTGCTCAAAACCTTTTTCCAGTTTGATTTGCCACCAGACACTTTTCATTTATTTAAAATACGCCTTTTTGTGCGACAGGATGAGCCAATTTTCAACAAATGTTGTCAAATTTGGTAGCTCCTTCTTGGTTCTAGCCAAAATTTGTCCAAACCATTTTCTTTTCTCTGGAAACCGGCAAACAACGTCAGACGGCATTGAGCACAGCTGCCCAAATTCTTCTTTCACCATGTGTTAACACCCTTACAAACGCAACTCGCCAAACTTCAAACACATTCGCCACCACATGAAAGATAAGTTCATTTCTGGCCTAACCTGTTACAGCCGTGTAGCTAGATCTTCTAAGGGCATCTTCAACGGTGGTTCAAATCGTGGTTTGGATTTATTTGTTTAGACCAAACGCAAAAACATCGCTGCATCGCTGGTGTTCGTAAATTTTACATCATTTCAGAACTTATATAGTCTTCTAAGTTTCTTACTTAACGCACTCTTTAAAAATTTAATTTAATGAACTTCGGAATATCTATGAAGATTGGGTGGAAATATCTTTTATGAACATGCCAGAAGTTGATTAAACTTCTCGGCAGTTGAATAAAATAATTGGAAATTTCCACATAATCATGAATTTTGCTCGCTGTCTTTCGAGAAGAGAAATGGTGGAACTTTAGAGAAGTTCATTGAATTGCCAAAAAAATATTAACGTTTCTGGAAACTTGGATGAACTTCCAAAAAGTTTGCTGATCATCCATGGAATAGGAACAACTTTCTATAAATGACGGGAACTTAGAAAATCAGATTTCGCTTCCCAGAAGTTGTTTTAACTTACATCAGGTACATATTCTGTGATAAAAAGCAGAATATCACACATATTTAAATAACTTACGAGAAATTGAAAAAAAAATCTTGGAAGCGTTGAATTTCTGTGGAATATTTAGCATTACCGAGATGTTGTTAAACCTTACAAGAACGTTTTATGATTTCCAAGATTGTAAATAGGTGGAAATTCTATGAAATTGAATAAAAAGTAGTTGGTTTCTTTATTCTCGTTTTGGTTGGGTTCGAAAAATTATCGAGTAGTAAGAAGTTTCAGTTCTTCTTAAAACTTAAATACCATGAACTTTTGGGATGTTTTCGGAACGATTGGAAAGTTTCTCGATCACCTGGAAAGATCCCTGAAGTTCTAGGAAGCTCTCCAAACTTATGGAAAAATCCTTTGAATGTTTCCTAAACTTTTCGAATGCTCAAAAAATCCAGTTTCCTGTTTATCTGGGACGTTTTCTGAAATTCTTGAAGGATCGCAGGACTACTGAGAAATTTCCTGAATTGCAGCTGGGAGTTTTTTCGAGCTTTTGGAAAGTTCCCTGAACTTCTGGGAAATTCTCTGAATTTCTGGGACGTTCTCTGAACGTCCGAGATGTTTGCTGACCTTTTGGAAAGTTTCCTGATCTTTGGGGGAGTTCCATGATCTTTGTGAGCATTTAGTGAAGTTTTTTGAATTCATAAGAAACCCTGAACTTCAAGGAAGTTTCTTGAACTCCTACATGTTCGCTGAACTTCTAAAAAGTTCTGTATATGTCTAGCAAGTTTCATGAAATTCTAAGAAGTTCACAAAAGCTCTAGGAAGATCCGCAAACTGTTGAAAAGCTTCATGAATTTCTTGACTGTTTTCTATTGGAAGTTCTCTAATTTTCTGGAAAGTTCCTTGAATTTTTGGGAAGTTCCCTGAACATCTTGAGTAGTTCTATGAACTTCTGGAAAATACTCAAAATAATCGGATAAGTTTTCTAAACTTCTGGAAGCCCCTTGAATTTCTGGATAGCTACCTGCACTTCTGTGAAGAACCTTTTTTTTTTTTGGAAACTTTCCTGAACTCGTGGTAAGCTCCTTGAATTTGTGGACAATTCCCTGAATTCCTAGGGAACAATCTGAATTTCAGGAAAGTTGTCTGAACTTCTAAGAAGCACCCTTAATTTCTGGAAAGCTCCCCGATTTTTTGGAAAGTTCCCTGATTTTATGGTATGTTCCTTTGACATCAGGAAGAGTAGCTAAACCTCCGGAAAGTATAAGTCAAATCTAAAATGTATACCGAGCTTCTGATAAGTTCCCTGAGTTTCTAAGTGCATTGAATTTACAAGATTTTTTTCGAACTTTTGGGAGATAATTTTTGTCCACCAGTTTCTTCACCTTTTCCGATATTGGGGGCGTAAATTCTGCGGGCCGTAAGTCTTAAGGACAGATTTGCACAAATTCCTCAAGGTCACCAACCCCCAAGTTTTCGTCGAGAGAACTAGCTGAGGACATACGCCAACATCCGTTAGAATGTGCTTCTTGTCATAGGTTGGCGTGGCTCTATCTATCACTATCAGCACTATCTAATATCGTTTAAATGAGATGCATGCATTCACACACTCACCACCACTCAAACCAATCCAAGGCAAAAAGTTTGCGAAAAATCCTCGGTCTCTGAAAAAAGCAAAATTTCTGATCTCTGGATATTGTAAGATTGACAAGATGATAGGTGTTGGTGGGTTTAACAACTTTACGGGGAACGCAAAGTTTGTCTGTTTTAGCTGGTTCATTTTAAGTTTGCTGATGCAAATGCTGATGTTAAAATAGACCACCGCTGAAGATGCTCTAAGCGGTACGTTTTGAACAGGCTGAACAATGAGATCAGTGGACCGAGTAAATGACAAAAACGCTACTCAAATCATTTGAAAAAGGTGTGAGTATGGTTCCTTCGACATGACAAAAATTCCCGTTGACTTTTGAAATTCCCGTCTGTTTCCCGCATATTTACCGATGATTTTGGATTCCCGCATTTTTCCCCCATTTCCCGAGTCTGTGGCCACCCTGCACCTCGCCTCGTCTTCGTGTCGCTCTGCATCAGGCATATTGACACACGCTTCATCGATCATCTCATCGGAAAACTCGATCTCCAGAAACACATCTGGTATGGCTCGCTCAGGAGTGCCCACATTCCTTCGACGCTACACCGGATGGTAAAATTTCCTCAGCTTGACTATCAAAAACAAATTTTGGTTAATTTCTGGTCCAGCCTATCCTCTTATACTTCGGAACGTGCATCATTCTGGCGTCTTATCGTCTCAGGGTCACGTTGGACTATGGTTTATCAGGCATACCGCAGCATGAACATAAAGATTGTATTCGAAAAAAATGCAACACTTCCATTTGTGTATAAATGTTTATAGCATGGGTGAAAATTGATGAAATTTTGGGTTAAACTTGTTTAGAGTGTAATTTGTACATTTTTACAACTTCGTCACAATCTGTCAAGTGGTCATCGAGATGGCTTCCAAGCTAGATATGCTTTGACAAACACGCGGTCGTGAAAAATCCAGGCCAGCCCAAGGGTAAGCCGCTTAGAACAGTGTGCCAGCCACGATTTTTTACTTACAAGACAAATAAGTTTCATAACTGCGGCACTTCGATTTTCATGTATGGCACACTGAGGAACACTTTTGAAAGTTGAGCTTATAGAAATAAGAAACCAGTAACCTTGCCAATTTGCATCGCCTGGCTGCCAGGTTCAGCAGAAAATAACAATTTGGCCTGGCAACACATCTGCACCTTCGACACATTCCACATTCCACAGAACATTGCAACGCTTGAAGACACACTCGGGCATATAGTCGCAGTTACTGGCCCTTACTGAGCAAACGTCGCTCCGGAGTTTTTCGTCAGCAAATCCCGCTTGGATGTTCCGTAGAAGTTCCGGAAGAGTAAGGTCGATAAATTCACCAAAAAGTTCTTGGTGTGGCAGACGATCTGTGGGTGTGGCAAATTCAGCAAGCCGTGCATTACGATTGGCACCATCAACGGCCAAATATATAAAGAAGAATACCTCCAGAAGCGTC
>JASCZW010011018.1:0-33713 GCA_034211315.2 Aedes japonicus | reverse complement strand
GGTGGAAAACAATGGTTTTAATTCACACAACACTCGATCGCTCTAGGTGAGAAGAAGAGCTCTCCAAACTTCACGAAGCAAATGCAGATAAATTCCATGATGCACGTGCGTCCCCAGTGAGCTCATTGACGTATTTTTCTTCTGTATGCGTACCGTGATTACCAAATTTGCTTTGACGCTACATTACAATTGAGGACGGAAGAATGTTTCTTCCGCTTCCTTTTTCGGACATTTTCTGAACGAGAGCACTTGGACGCGAAACCAGATGAAAGCACTAACGCAAGCCATCGCATCACGGGCGCATGTCTGTGTTGCCGCGGTAAAAGAGCACTTTGCTTTATCTGCAGTGATTACGGCTGTGTTCTCTGTGAAGGTACAAACACCGTACCGGCGTAACGATGAGTGAAATGCCATCTCTGCCGATCAGCGCATGGCTTGCGTCTGCCACAAAAAAGCCACGTTAACTTCCGCCTTAGACCGAGATCTGTTGGCACAAATTTGGTGAACTATGGAGTCGATGTTCCGTGGCGACGTGCAGCAGCAGGTATTGTAAAGAACATCAGGTCGGTATCACAACGAACCGGTAACTGGTTTTGTCTGGTAACGCGCGAATACGTCGATTTTGGAACGATTCGCTTACATTCCCGCCGATTAAGGTGGTGTTGATCTGATTTTGGATCTGGGACGTAAAATTGACACGGGGCATTTCCTCGAACAGGATGGCGAACAGGTTCTTGCAATTGCCGCGGGATTTTCTAACTGAAACATGACGGAATTTCGGTGCTGGACCTTGACGCTCCCTTCAGATCTTCCATCTGATCGGACACCGCATTCGAAATGGAGAGTGGACAGTGTTATAACAGCAACCCGTGAAATTTGGCAATTTGTCTGCCATTTCCGTTAACTCTTGCATATTGGCTGGTAGATGAGTCAGTCGCATTGCCAGGATTCGATATATCAGCAAGCGTTCTGAAGCAGGTTTCCGTGAAAGGTGAACCGAGAAATCAAGCGTTACGCGGTTGCCCTTACTTACCTTGCTGCGGAATTACCCTATCGCAGCCAGCAGGCATGAAACGATTTGCAGTTCCATGTTCGGTTTCTAATCGTAGTGTATTTAGTCGTCTAGAGTGTTTTTCTATCATATCGGTCGTATTAATATCTGTATGTTATTTGGAGACATTGCATTTTTGAGGAGCGACTGACTGTTCTTTCTTAGCGTTTCAAACGGCCGTTACGCAATTAGCTTATTTCTTGCTGAACATGGTGTTCTAAATGCACTAACACAGATATTAATTAAGAGCTTTCGTTGCCAGCGAGTCGAGAAATCTTCCTTAACGAAAAATTCCTAGCCCAGACCGGGAATCCAGACAGCCACCTCCAGCATAGTAGCCGTGCCTTTACAGACTGAGCTAAGGGAGTAGACAGATCTTTAGTACGGCTGAATTAATAAGTAATGTTTTAAGGCTTTTTACAATCGGTGGTGCGAAAAAAGTTACTTTAAGTGACAATTTTCCGAAAAATAGTGACTTTTAGGATGCAAATAGTGACTAGACTCAAAATAGTGACCAATTTCACTAAAAAGCGAACTGCTACCAGCCGAACAGCACCGGACTTACCAGAGCGTTGGAAAGCAAGATAAATCGTATTAAATTAAACCAGAACGTATCATCTTATGGCCATGCGAGCTGCGAGCGCTAACAGGACCATCTCTTTTGGAAGCAGTGTATGTTATCGCCGGAATGAGTTCCTATAAAGGAAATGGCAGCAGGAGGTGGGACGACGACGAAAACGGTAGGAGGACGCAGTGGCTTATACTTATACTTATACACTTATACCGGTTCTGTCGTCCATTGTGGACAAACAGAAAACATGCTCGAAGAGTTACTTCCTGGCCACTTAGATTCCTGTCTGGCCATGCTTCAGAAAGTAAACCCAACCCAGGCCGCCGAATCGTAGAAGAGACACTGAAGCACGTGATCTTCGATTACCCAAGGGATTTGAGGAAGTTCGGAGGGAGATGCCTGTGGCTTAATACGGAGAACTTCGCTCGAGAGGGAAATATGTCGAGAGGAGGGCACCTGGAATACCGTTAATGGTGTAGTGATGCAAATTATGACTGAGTTGCAGCGTGAATGGAGGGAACACCGGTGGTCGAGCAGCGTCGGTGTCCCACGAGGGTGACTGGGAAGAAGGACACGTTATGACGACCGGCTACCCATATCGGTACACGTCGCCGAGTCGGCACATATGTACCAGCACCAACGTCGGCAAGAGCCAAGACAACAGAGAAGTGCACAGCCTCCCCTGAAGTGGTCAGCTTCATTTGTGGTCCCAGGGTGAGAAGGCAAGCATAGCGTGCTTCGAGCTCCTGGAGTTTTGGTGATGAGCACATTGCCTCGACGTTCCTGTTCCGGTTGCTTGCCGGCCTCGGACAAGAACGATATCCTGCTCACGCAGGCGAGATTCTTCGGACGGTACTGCGAGCAGCAGCGCGTATTTTTTGTACGATTTCATTATCTGATAGTCGCATGGTTTGCTCTGACGGTTCTCAACACCTTCTGGTTCAGCTTGCGGTCGCCATGTTCCACTACGACGCTTGCCTTGGAGGCACTCGATCCACGCTTTTTCGCTCCCTAAAACGTTTGGGCACATCCCCTTACACGATTGATTTGGCGATTTTCAACGTTTTTGCGATTTTCTGTTGCGGACCACGTTGGATTATCAACGTGGGTGTGCAGAATTTTTCTCTCCTCCTCTCGGCATCCATCTCGAATTAAGCTGAGCGCATCGGAAAAAAACGGGAAAAGCGGGAAAAACGGGAATTTGAAAGTACCAGGAAGAAAACGGATACAAACCTTGGGAATTTCAAAGGGATGCGCCGAGAAAAATTTGATAGTCAATGTTTTGTTTAAGATTACCATCATTTGGATTGCCCCATAAGCTGAAATATTTTTCTTCAGACTTCCATTGAGAATTCAGAAGGTATTTTCATCGGGCCTTCCCTTTATTTTCTGTTTTGAATTCTGTCACGCACACTAACAAAAGCATCGTGAGGAAACCGCAAGAAAAAATTTAGCCTACCTTGTTCGTTGATTAGTGTCTAATACAGCTGAATGGCTGCAAGTCGGTGTTCGTGCCGATATGCTTTCTTTTAAGAATTGCATTTTTTTTGTTGGGTTAGTGAAAAAAGGTAAAATTATATTTTACTTTTTTAAAATTGTGCATGTATGAAAATAATAAACTAAATAACTAAACTAAACAAAATTATTAAAAATTATTTGCATCACAACACTTGTGCACACCCTCGAATCAGTCGCCCGATGTGAAAGCAACCAGACGTTGCGTAAAATCCATCAAAGCGGCACAATTCACATCGCGATCAATAGCGTGGTTCATCCGTAGATTTTAAATTTATTCGGTTTCGCTTGTTGGAAGACAACAATGACAAAGTTCTCGTTGCGCTACAAACATCACTTTCCGTGGTGTGCCCTCGATCCCAAGGATGCCGGATCTGCCCGCTGCACCGTGTGCAACAAGTCGTTTATAATCGACACGATGGGTTAGAAGGCATTTATGAGCCATGAAAAAGGAAAACATCACGTACAAATGTCGAAAGCCCAGAGCAGTACACTTGCGGTTCCCAAATTTTTTGAAAACTTTCAAAAAGCTGGTAAGTAACTGTAATGCATTAAACAATATGAATGCTGCTTACGTTTTTCCTTTATTACTGCTTCAAGATCCTCAAAACAGAGCAGTGTGGTGATCACCGATGCTGATAAGACCGGGGACAGGAGGAGTCGAACAGCCAGATGGGTGTTACGGAATCTCGAGACAAAAAACACAATTAAATAAATACCTGCTGAATGATAAAGTTACCAAAGCAGAGGTGTTATGGGTCCTCCAAACTGTGTTTACGCATGCTTCACTTCGTCGTGCCGGCTCACAAGTGTTGTTGTTCAAATAAATGTTTTCTGATAGTGAAATCGCCCAAGATGGAAATGGGACGCACTAAAATCCGCATACACAATTTCATACGGATTGGCTCCGTTCTTCCCAGAATCAGATCTTCGATGTTTTGAGTAGCTGTACGGACCTCGTAATAGGCTTTGGCGAAACATTAAACAAAGTGTCGCAGCGGCAACAGCTGGACGTCTGCGTCAGATTCTTTGATAACACCGAACAGTAAGTTCGATCAGCATATATCGGTTCGGCTTTTCTGTCATCCACGCGTGCCGTTGACTTATTGGATGGCTTGAAAAGCTGCCTCAAGTCCAATCCCGTTCTACTGACGCGTGTCATTCAAGTGTCTATGGATGGCCCACAACGCCAACCTTAAGTTGGCCAGGGATTTATGATAACGGAATTGCGTGTACAACGAGGTGAAACATTTGAACTGCTGAATCTGGGAAGCTGCGGTTTACACGTCGTCCATAATTCTTTAAAAAGCGGGATGAAGAAGCAGAATGGCGGATTGACGAATTCCCACAATCGCTTTTCTATTTGGTCCGCGACGTTCCGTATGCGTGCAGTGCGGATTACACTTCAATTACAGCATCAACTTTGTTCCCGCTGATATTTTGCGCTGTAAGGTGGGTTGAGAATCAGAGGTGGCTGGAAGAGCTTACGAAATGCTCCCAAAATTGAAAGTTTATGTGAAAGCTGTTAATAAGCAAATTTAAAAAAAAAATGGAAAGATAGTCAATCTGATTACCGATTCCAGAGTGAAGAACCAAAAATAAAAGTTCCAGAGTGAAGAACCAATGGTACCTTTTTTGTATGATGACCTTATATCGACCGTACTGGAGAAGGTTGTTAAACCAGAAATCCCTAAGTTAACGACATTGAAATCGCTATACGACATACAGTTGACTGAAGCTCATTTGCTGTCTTCAACCAAGGTCAATATTGGGTTTGCTGCAAAGTTGCGCTGAATGAATTGAAGCTTGATCCAGCATGCAAGGACGTTTTATTGTATCGAACTAGCTGTAAGGCATATGTCGTCGGGTTCTGAAAAAGATGTTCGAGCGAGTTCCCCCTTTCTTATCCGTTTACCAGATTTTGTGACATGCCTCAATCCAGAGCTGATTACTAACTCCTCGGATATTGCGAAAAAGAGACTGCAATTTTGTTTGGAAACGGTAGTAGAAAAGGGGCATATAACTGGGTCATCTGCAGATAAAGCAAAAGACGAATATGCTCAACTGATTTGTCTTCGATCGTTCAAACATCTCTACCGGAGGACTGATCGACGTGTGGACCTTTTTTGGATGACTACAATCTCTGACTCTGGAAAGGCTTTGGAGTTCCTGAAAAGCTTTTTGGCAGAAAATTTTGATCTTATCTCACGGTAATGCTTCTTCTGAACGTGGATTCTCTATCAATAAAGACTGCCTCGGTTGTGAACCAACTAGAGGAAAGTGGCACAGCGTATTGTTTATGATGCCGTGAGCAACGCGGGAGGGGTTAGTAAGGTACCAATTGACAAAAGCCTAGTGCAGTACGCTAGAAATGCACATTCCCGGTACAAGGAGGCATTAGAAGCGCAGCGCAAAAAGGAAAGCGAGGAAGAAACAACAAATGGAAAGAAAACGAGAAGCAGCTAAGATGATTAACGATCTGGAAAACAAAAAGCTAAAATTCTGATAGACGCTGAAAAGGAGGCCTCTTTGCTGGACGAAATATTGAAACAAATGAAACAATTAGTCGTTATTATTAATTTTGCAAACTTGATTTTGAAAAGTATAATAAATAAAATAAAAATAGTGTTATTTTTTGGTTATGTAAAACCGGGAAAATCGATAAAAAATTCGGGAAAAGCGGGAAAAAAACGGGAATTCAATATATAATTTTGATTGGCCACCCTGGGATTAACTTTTGACTCACTGCACGAAACACCGTGACTTTTATACCACAAAAAGAAGGCACCAGGCTTAACAAACAGCTGTAAAAGAATTCTTGCAGTGGTTGCTTGATGTGCCGCTGCAACACAATAAGTGATTACGAATTCTAACTGGACAAAACTTTAATATATCAATGCATTTCGAGACATTTCAACACTATAGTTAGCAGTCGAGATCGGTTGCTGACTCGATCAGATTTAGTCGGCTTCTGTAATGCGCAAATTTAACACAACAGTGAAAAGCGTCGAGTCGAGTTGCTCGACTCGACTACTATAATAGACCCCATAGTTTCTTATTTTTTCGAATTGAAACAATTATTAAAGATTTTGATATATTTGAAGAGCCCTTCGTCATACTAAACTCTCTAAAATGCACGGTGAATGGTGACTTGACGGTAATAAATATTTTTGTTTTTCAATCAATTACATTTACTACTAAATTACCATTACAGTCTCTCAAAGTTGAAAAAACTGAAAAAAGTGTCAAAAGAAGCTCCACATGACGGTACTGTCGTTTTTCATACTTCTGCAGCAGAAAAAAAAAACACTTTGGAGAAATCCAATAACATTTATCGCATTATTGTAGAATTAAAACCAACCGCCAAACTGGAGTGAGTGTTTCATTAGTTTTCCACTATGTTTTCGCTGAAAATTACGAGAAATTAAGCAGCAGCAAAATCAAAACACGCCAGCTTCAAGGCATTTCCAGCAACCGTAATTAAATTCAAAATAGGTAGTGAATACAAGCTTAATCGCACTTTCCCCTTGCCTCCCACCAACATCAGAATCATCATTTCTACGTTCGATGAAACTTCTTGATGTGTATTGTATAGAGGGGTAGGATACTTTTCCAGCTATCGGGGATATAGTTTTCCAACCTGCCATATAAGTGCTGGGAAGTAGCTTAATGTAGCTTACCCGAGCACGATCCGGCAAGTCTTTGGTCCTTCGCAAGTGTAACTGTTTTCATTCCACTTGTACACCGCAGAGATTTTCCTCCTCACCGTTGAATGTGCCTTCTCTAGAAGCTCGCCCACAAGCTCGGCGCCCACAAAGGGCCATTCTCAAAAGCTTGTCTCGGTCTTTGCCTCTACCAGCCAACCGAGTCAGGCTGCCAGCTAGTTAGTTAGTTAGTTAGTTAGTTAATCTTGTGCAGCGGAAGAAAAGATAATAAACTCTATTTATTCAGGTGTACAAATTTCCCCACAACCTACGCTGTATATATTCCGTATATTGCTCTCCTTGTTCATTTGCTCTGTCTATCTCGACGCTCATTGCCGCTGGCTGGTGTGAGAATCAGAGCCTTGATACAAGCCCAACTTTGGCAGACCGGATAGTCTGGTGTGTGGTTTTGCACAGAAACCAAGTTCATCATCGTTGCTGCAGAAGGCATAACTAAAAAGCATAAAACAACCGTCAGGGAAATGTTTTTCTTAAAGATTTATATTAATTGCTGTTGCTCTTTGAAATGCATTATTCGCTCCCCGGATGATTGAATTTATGATTGAACTAAATGTGTCCTAGGCGTAGACATGGAGCTGAACTCATCTTCCGGTGTAGTTCGGTCTTATGTTTGCAGAATATGCGGTTCGGTCTCGTTGGAATCGTTTTTTGAGCTGGTTTTGTGAAGGTGGACTTTTGAACATTGCATTTTCAGTTTATTTCAATCATTTTATATTGAAAGTATCATTTGAACACGGGAACAGTCGGCATGACAATCTGAGAAAGTACCTCATGGAACTCTTGATGCCGTGTGAACAATTTGAGCTTCACGAAATATATGATTCTTCTATGTATGATTGATGATAGCATTGCGGAAGGTTTCGGTAGTTTGTTTTCGTAACTTTTCAGAAAAAATCTGCATGCGTGGATTATCAGATTATCATTCTCATTGATTCTAATTGATAACAACACAACATTTCCAGGCAATGAATTTTTCGGAACTTAAATAAGCTCGTCGATCAATTTCAATATGGCAGTAAGTATACCTTTCTTGAGAACCTATACTGTCAGCTGTGCTGCACTTCCTATTTCCGCTCGTTCCGTACGTTACTAGTAGTCGGCAAACGCGTCGTCGGCACCGGCGTCGGAAGATCGTTGTTGTACGTGAGAAGTTACGTGTTGTGTAGATGATTGCTACTGTTCTCGTTATTGGCACGCTGCCTGCCGGCTGGCATGGTCACAGATACTGCTTAGAGGTTGTGTACGGCCATTGTTGTTTGAATTTTGATGGCATATTAATGCTAAATAAGCACTCCCTTCAAGTTCCGGGATTTCGCTTTCACGGCCCAAAGTCTGTGGCTTCCATCGACGATGATGTTCTTGGTTCTATGTTGTGGCCAACGTAGAGGTTCTACTTATAACCGGTGCACTTGCGATAGTATGGCAGGTCGGAAACAACGTAGCTTAGATACAAAACCGTTAGTGTTTCGTGGCTTTCTGGAACGAAGCAAATATGAGTTCACCTTCTCTCTGCTAGGATGATGATTCTTGTGCGGGTGTTCTTGCTTGTTCCGATAATATTGTTTCTAGCCACGCAATTCCACTGCAGGATGAAGTTTCCTAGCTGAGAAGATGTATATGTCAGAGGTACTATAATCAAAATTTAGTGATTTGACTGGGAATTAATTACAATTTACTTTAACGGGATTACCGTGAAACAAAAGGTTCTTGGTAATGCATTAACCTTGTTGAAATATGTTAATTTATCAGGGTGACCACTAAGTTGGGATGTGCGAGAAAAAGTCGGAAAGTTAGCTAACATACGGTAAATGCTTCGTTGAATTAATTATGCTTACAAAGAACTACACAAGCACATAAAGAAAATCATGCCTCTTTTTTCCGAATCGAATTCATGACCCAAAAGAACTGGTCATGTCTCCAATTACCTGGCTGTGAAAAATTTGATCGAATGGCATGCTGAATAGTACTCGAATTAAGCACACATTCTATTAGGCAAGCGGGGGGATATCCCCTTGACTGGCATAAGAATGCGCGCCTGATCGTGCTCATGTACTAGAATGGCTTGTGGTGGTTCTAGCAATTTTTTGTACATCCTTTGCCTTGTTGTCTACATGGGCGAGAGAACAATCTCTGTATTGAGTTTATTTTCAATACAGGGGCCAAAGTCTACACTCCATACAAAATTTAAAAAAATTGTATGTAGAAAAGTCTACGAGGGGGAAGGGTGGGTCTGAGATTTTCAAAAAAAGAGTCTACGTGGTTTACAAACAGGCCCTTACTGCGCCCCGGCTGAAAAAGGCATTGCTTTAACCGCCGCGTCCCGGAGTAAATAATGAAGTGCTTTAAACAACCAACGAACGAAATTCTATAACGGATAATTCGAGCCAAACTGCAACACGTCAGTCCGACCAAATGTTCAGATCGATGGTATAGAGGGTAGGTTGAGTTTGTTGTAGTCCCTAGTTGTACATAGCGAATTAGTTGCTGGCGGTATATGATAAATATTTTATTAAATGATTCAGTATTAAACATAACCAATAACTAAATAACTTGTTTGAAGTTTGGCTTTTTTGCAATCTTTGCCCGCTGTTTTCAGGTTATGATTTCCCTATCACAGTCATCATTCT
The DNA here is from genome assembly GCA_034211315.2 of Aedes japonicus. Taxonomy (NCBI): domain Eukaryota; kingdom Metazoa; phylum Arthropoda; class Insecta; order Diptera; family Culicidae; genus Aedes; species Aedes japonicus. Next base: position 24,224 of record JASCZW010011018.1, on the reverse strand, counting down.
CTTATAACTAGTTGTTTAATGCTGGTAATGTTCTTTTCAAATTACAATCAGTGCTTGAGAGTGTTTCTTACGTTATAGACGTCCTACCATTTGATAGGAATCAAATAATTCTGAGGAAGTCTGAATGAAACGTCGTAATATATGGCTGCAAAGCATGTGGTTCCATAACGAGCTTTTATGCGCTAAAGATAGTGACCCTCTCAAATATCGTAGGAAATACAACCGGGGTCGTATCATCATTAAAACCAAACCGCCCTCTTCAGGGCCACCAAAAGCTGTCTAAAGAGTCTAATTTTTTTTTGCATACTTACTCCCTAATACTGGTCTGACCAAAAACGTGATTCCCCTTTAAGGGCCATCAAAACAACTGTAAAGAAAGTTGACATGTCTTTGGGAGTGCTGGGTTTCGGGGTCGTTGATTGTGAAACATATCTTTCGTGTGCCGAAGCCGTAATGTTTTCGACATTTGCACATTTAGCAATGTTGTACACACATAGGCCTAGTAAAAACCGTATGCAAGTGGAGGTGAATGAAATCAGCCTCATGGGTGAAAGTATCCTAAATGACCAATAACTCATTCGCACTACAAGGTATATTACGTGATAAAGATTATCTTGATATCATATTATGTATGAAATATTTCCAGTGAAAGCAAGATGTATGAATGTAGATGTCAAGACAGGCTAAAGCAAATAGGGAAGCGGGACCTATTTTGAGCTCAATAAGCAGACCTCCAGCGGAAATTGGTGAATATGCACTGAATACCAAACACTGAGTACACAAATTATTCACAATTTATTCGTTCACCTACCGTTAATCGTTTAGCAACACACAAAACATTCGATTCTGATAATTTTCTTCGAATTTAATACGGTAAAGTTGCTACTGCTATGTTTCTATTTTGATAATATCACAAAAAACATTAATCCTATTTGTGTACATATGTTAACGCTCTCCACTATTACACCAAAAATGGAAGTAGATCATTTGACAGCACTTCACGTGTGTTGGGTAGCATGCATATAATCAAGACAAAATGAAAGGGTTTGTTTGTTATTCCACCATGAGAATATTGACAACAAGACTCACCATAACGTTGGGCATAAAATGCTCTATGAATGATTAAACACGCACACTAACGTTGATGTGTATGCTATACAGTATGTGAGCAGTGCCGTCAAATTTAACAGAGAGGGGAAAATATTATTGAATGTGGAATTTTATCTCTCGGTAAATATTGAAAAAATCTACAATTAGAAGTATGTTATTATTCATTTTATCTGTGGAAAAATAAAATAGTTCATTTTTGGGCGATTTGTAACACTCCCACAATAAGATGATATTGAAGTACTGCCAAACCCATTTCATTCGAATAAGTCATAATAAAATAGTTTCCCTAGTAACACACTTGTTGCCATTCAGTTGATAAAACATAAATATGACTTGCTAAGTCATAATCAAGTTACTACAACTAATTATGATCGTAGTGTGCTACTTGGGTTGGCAACATCAAGTGATTACTTCGATTGTAAACACGGTTTCAAATAGGTGCATGCGTATTAAATTATTGTGAAAATTAATCCCATAGTTTTCTAGTATTTAATCACGTATTTGTAGATTCTCGTGTGGCTAGTGTAATAAGTGAAGTGTGATTTTTATGGTTTCTGCAATTACGAATTATCAAAACAGAGTACATACAAACTACCGCTAGAAACTATCACACAGCTATCAGTAGTACATGAGCGCGTACCAACACGTTACTTTTGCCTGTTGAGGTGGCAGACTCGTCTGTGCCTCGACCTACCCCGCAGTGGGATGTTAGGCAAAGGAAACGTCCTTGGTTCAAGTACTACTTTACCCATGCCCTTTCGCTCAATTTTCATTACTTCTGTTCTATTTCCAATCTACCGTACACTGACGGAACTTTCAACACTTTCTCTTCATATCTTTCATTCTAGCAAATATAACTGTCCACTCTTGCCTCATGGTGGCGAGCGAACATCTACTTCTACATCAGAATTATTATGTTTTGATTATCAAAGGCAAATAAATCATATGTGGAAATCTTTACAGTATTTCAAAGCAGTTTGTGTTGAGATTGTTTTGTGAAATTTATGTTGGGTAAAGCGAATAATGCTGACAATGCCTTAAATCATGAAATCAGGGAAAAAACGTAAAAAGACTGCATTTAATGTAAAATCGACCGAATAGCACGAAGTTGCATACATGAATAGACCCAATTTGATGATTATAGACCGAAATTATTCTTCCCTATTCCTCGAAAGTTTCTGACTTTATAAAATGAGTGGTATATTTCTTCATGATTCATACTACCAAATGTCTTTTTAAACTTTTCTAAGCAAGTGTATAACTAGCTAAATATTGCTTACAGCTGAAAAACTTATAATAAAAATGTAATCAATAGTTGCATATTAGGCTGAGATAAAGGGCAGATACCCTACATGATTTTTTAGAATGGCAAGATTTTCAGCAAAACTCTATGCAAATCAAGCTCAGAATGAATCAAAAAGGTGAGTCGCTAATTATTGCGACACCCTAGATTAATTAGTATATCGGTTATAGTTATCGAAATAAAACAAATTTTTTACAGTACTTGATTACATAAATTTATTCCAATTAACATAGGGTATGCCTCCAATTTCCAATTAACATAGGGTATGACTCAGCCTAGTATGCAACAGTTGATAACATTTTTTATTATAACTCATAGGGTATTTGAGTTGAAAGCATCATTTAACTAGCTATACACTTGATAAGATATGTATAAAAAGCCATAGGGTAGTATGTATCACGAAAAGTTACACAATAAAGTCAGACACTTTCGAGGGATATGAATGTAATGTCGGTCTATGGGTACCAAATTGGGTCTAATCATGGATGCAAGTTCGTCCCATTCAATAGATTTGTTATTAAATGTTGTCTACGTACGATTTTTTTTTCTGATTTTCTGATTCAAGACGTTGCCAGTTGTATTCGCTCTACCCAAAAAACAATTTCACAAATCAAACTTTACCTAAACTGCTAAGAAACACTTCCGTGATATTTACTTATAATTTAGCGGCCATTCGGCAATCAAAACATTATTATTCACTCTACACAGATTTTGTTCCTTTGGGTTGTATTAAGATGAGTACTATGAAAAACATTCAACCGAAACTCAGACATTTGTATTATAAATGTTACCAATAACAACATTTTTACTATGCTTTTCATTGAACAGGCCATAGTTGGGAACATAGAAAAAAATATGTTCCTAATATTGGGTCTATGGTTTTCATGTTAAATGATGGTTATTTTACCTATGTGACCTGTTAGTTTATAACGTCTAACTATTTTCTGTACATCTTGGCTGCATTATTCGGTTTATAGGTTCAATTTCGGCAAATTTAGATCACCCGAAGATCGTGTGAATAATCTGTTCAGCTTAACCAGTAAAATCATGTTGTATAAATAGTTAAGGAAATAGAAAATTACGTGGAGGTGTACAACTATAAATTGATTAATAATGTCTCAATTGCTTTGAAATAAATCGGTCATCAGGATAGCAACATGATTTTGTTGATTATCGTCGAAATAATGACATATTTGGTACATAGGCCGAGTCAAGGAGCTAGGCTAACATTACATCCCGTTACCCTACCTCAATAAATTTTAGGATCTGTTTGAGTAACTTGCTCGACATATGTGAATGACGCCCTCCATCAGCACCTGTACAGGCGTTTCCGTTACGTTTTTGGTGGGTTTATAAATCTACGGTACCAAATTTGCCGATTTTGCCGCATACAACTCCTGCGCGGTTTTGGGCCAAGACAAAGGTTTTTATTGTGCTGTCGCATCATCAATGACGCCGCACTGGCATTTCGTTGGCTGCTTCGCGTAGAATTTCCGGGCGCTTATTCTGCCAAAAATCTGCTGGCTTTCTTCCCGACCTGAGAAGTTGTGCGCCTTGTACGTATTCAATCCGGATTGTTTCTTGACCCTATTGACTACAATTCGAGAAACATAAAGTTTTTTGACCAAGTTCCACCTCCCTAAATTCTGTTTTTGTTTAAGACAGATTTTTCTTCAGTTTTCCAAACATATCCTTCTTTGGATTGTGTGTTGTATTCTGGACCACCGTTTCTGGTTAGAATACAGAGCATAAGGAGTGTATCGAAAATAAGCTATCCACAAACTTTCTTTCAAATTATGTTGAAAACCGATATTTTATTAAAACAAAAAAATGATCCTTTATTGTACGAGGTTAAACTTGAACATAATGAAGAACGGATGAAATTTAAGTTATTCCTTCACGAATTTTAGAACTTTGGATCGAATGCTCCGGACAAGTGTTGCATCGCATTTTTTGGACGCTTGAGCCCAAATTTTTTTGAACTCCTGCATGTTCCCAGCTGCCTTACCAGTCTTCTTGAAGACCCTCTTCACGATTGCCCATTAACGTTCGATGGGTCGAAGCTGAGGGCAATTTGGTGGATTGATATTGTTCTCAACGAAATCTATACCCTTTTCCGCAAGCCAATTGAGAGTGGTTTTAGCATAGTGAGCCGACGCTAAATCCGGCCAAAACAGTGGAGGTGTACTATGCTTCTTATATAAAGGCAACAATCTCTTCTGGAGACACTCAGATCGATAGATTTCCGCGTTTATAGTTCCGGTAGTGTAAAAAATGGTTGACTTCAAACCACAGGAACATATTGCTTGCCATACCAGTACCTTTCGACTGAATTTCTCCACTTGAATCGACCTGTCCGCATCGCTCACATCCTCCCAAAGAACGGCAGTAAAGTATTGTGGACCTGGAAGGGTTTTTTAGTCCTCCTTTACATAGGTCTCATCGTCCATCAAAACGCATGCATCCGGACGCTGCAAAAGACGCGAATACAATTTCCGGGCCCTTGTTGCTGCTCGCTTCTTCTGTTCTGCACTTTGTTTCGAGATTTTCTGCTTCTTGTAGGTCTTCAGGTGGTTTCGCCTCTTGATACGCTGGACCATTCCGACACTCGTTCCTGATTTTTTGGCCAAATCACGTATTGACATTGATTTGTTCTTTATGATTAGAGATACCACTTTCTGCTCCAGTTTCGGGTTGGAAGAACCGGGTTTTCTGCCTCTTCCTGGTAGCTCATCCAAAGAATAGTCTTCCCCAAACTTATTAATGAAGGTTTTAACACTCGCATGATGAATTCCAAACCGCTTCGCCAATTTTCGCATAGTAATACCCTTCTCACTTAGCCATGTGTCCAGAACCTTAATTTTCACTTCCTTTTCATTACGCGACATTTTGAAAACGCAGAATTTGAACCGCACAAACAAGTAAACAAACGAAAGCTGACAGTCAAACGCACAGCACGCAGTGTTCAGAGCATAAAAACCATCACAAATACATGCGTACAACGCAAATGTATGTGGATAGCTTATTTTCGATACACTCCTTATCTTTATGAGAATTCTTAGCAAATCTTACCAATTATACGCAAATTTGATTCAAAGAGTATCTTGTAGTAGAATTCGTCAAATATCTTGAGGGGATTTTCCCCAGTAATATTGGATCAATCTCGAGCAAAATATAAAAAAATAATACGTGGAATTTTGATTATTTAACGAATCTTACCCTAGCGTAAATTGAAAAATTTCGGTTGTACGAGTCATTCTCAGAAAGTCATACTAATTAAATTAGTAGTTTGTCGAATTCTGCGCCGTACAAAATGTATAAAGATTTTGGAGAAATTTTGTTGGGGAGTTTAGTTGAGCATTTAATGCAAAAGATTTAGATTGGAATTCTGAGACACTGTAAGGGATACTAACTAGCTTAGGCGTAGAAGTAAATATAACATAGTTTGTGATTGTTTCTTTCCCGATATTCTTAAGGTTGGACACAATGACCCGATGATTATTGAATCTCACCTTAATCATATGTACCAAATGCAATAAATTTCTATACCATCTGTAATCACCTTCCTTGTTACCTTGAAACAGATAAAATTGTAGTATTATTGTTTTTAATAATAACATTAAAATAATATACAATGATGAAAAAAATACGATGTTGAAATGAAATACTAAATAATGTACATATAATAATAAAATGCAGCTATTTGCATCTTCCGCTGCGGTGTTAGATGATTGAAACTCTGAAATGGTCGCTCAGCCGCTGGATGACAGGACAGACACTGTTTGAACCGCACCTCTTTGGTGGACAGACGCTCGGCACGCACCTCCTAAATCTAGCTGGAGTCAGAAGGACAACAGTGCCCAGGCTGCACTACCAGCTGAATACGCTTAGCTGGTGGTCTTTGTCATCTCTTGACCCGTGTAAGCATGAGGTAGGATCTTCTGAGGACCAGAGTTATGTTTCGGGGACGCACGCTCCTTCCCATTTGTCGTCTCACCATTTTGTAGTCCAACATTTGAATGTATTGTTTAGGGCAACAAATATACCAACCAACGGATCGGGATCGGCATGGATAATCGTTGACTGCCAAGGATGAGTCATGTTTCAACAAGTCATCCGTGAAAGTCTAGGGCGATCAACCATTAATCTTATTATAAAAACTTACACACACAGAATTGCAAGAACACAGATTTAAAGCTTAACACAGATAAACAAAACAATAATGCAAAAGCCTAAAAAGTGTTACACATTTCATGTCTTGCTCGTTATCTCAAGCCTAGTAAAAGAGAGCAATGCAGTACACCTCGTAACTGATCAGAAATAAAAAAAAAAAAAATTCTGGACTGATGTATGTGTTCCTAATTTTGCGCACTAAAATTAAGATATTCCAAAGTTTGCGCACCCTAATAAACTTAAGATTCTTATGCAAACATTGAAACAATTTGAGTAGTATAGTTTTAGCAATGGAAATTTTATTCAAAAACAATTTTGATAGTAAAGTAGGGTAAATCTACTATTTTTCGACCTAGCTATATATAGATTTATGTTTAAAGAACGATAGTTAGAAAATTTTACATATGCGTTTCTCAGAGACTTCTATTGATTTGTGAACACATCAGTACTATGTGGAATTTTCCATGGATTTGCCAATATGTGTGGGTTATTTGCCGTGCAGGTTGACAAGATATCGGTTTCCGGTTTATTTTTGCCTTATAAGGTAGTGAATAGATTTCAAAAAGATATGTAAATTACCAAACAATAATTCTTAGGGACGACATTTTGGCCTTTGATATAGTCTATCTTGACAACTAGTAGTACTAAAGTCAACCCCAAGAAGTATTGCAGCAAGAATATACATAAAACTTATTATTCATACAGCAAATGATATTTCTACACAATCCCCAATTGCAATGGTGTACCTATGTTGGCTACTTACAGCACTGCGGTATCTCCTAATAGTACTCCTAAAAGTTTGGATTAGTATATAATGAGCTTCCATTTTAAAGTGTGTAAGGGTCAGTCAGTCAGATTGTCCCGTGTCAATTGCGTTTATTTTACAGCCATTGGTAGATGGAAATTACCTTAGTTGTATCCCGGTTAGCTTTTTTGAAACATACATACCATCTTCCTTCCCATTACATACGGCTTACTTCTATGTATTTTCCTGGTTTGTAGAATGACTTGGGCAGCATTGAAGTCTTGAAACCCGTAATGAACCCTCGTTGCCTCACAATGATACCTAAGCCGCGTGCTATCTCTCATATACCTGTCTTCGTCTGTAGTAAAAAACACTTTTCAGTGACTACGTGCATCACTTCGACCAGTCAGATAAGTACCCCGATCAAAACATTTACCCTTTTCGAAGATATTGCAATTACATTCACTTATTTTATCATCCGCAAACTAGGTATTTTCGTTATTCAATTCATAAAACAAATGGATAAACAACAACATAAGTTGCCACGAAAATGAAAAGTGTACTTTTAGTCGTTTTCCTAAGATTGAAGGTAAGGAGTCTAAGAGTGAATTGCGGCATAACCCGCCAGTATCACACCTGATGTTAGTTCCATTATATAAACGTTTTACGATGTGGCAGTTAAATAAATGTGCAGAATATGTAATACTTGGTCTCACATACGTATTTATAGCATGAGATAAGCCCTCTCACCGTCGACAAGGTGGAAAATTTGATCCACGAGAGGGGATATTTCAGTATCGGCTTTTTTTGCACCGATATTTCAGCATGGTCAATATCAGGTGAAAAAAGGATATACTCAAGTTGGTGCGTCAACTTTGACGCCAGCTGTAGTCAAAACCACTTGATGGAAACAGTTCAAATTTTGTCCATAACATTTTCTATATATGTTAGGCTATGGTGAAATTTAAAATACTTTTTAGAAATACGGATTTTTAAAATTGGTAGGTCCAAAAACGACTTTTTTCACATATATTATGAAAACTTCAAATTTATAAACGTTATCAACATAAAAGTTTGGCCACATAAGGTCTATGCATTGGTTATAGTGTTGTAAAATTTCCAGCCAAAAATATTGATAATTGACAAAGTTCTAGTAGTTTGAACATGGCGTTTTTCGGAAGCAAAACTTTGCTCGGCTTTTTTTTTGCTACTGCGTGTAGTGACGTCTTTTTCTACAATTGCTGTTTCTGTCACAATTGGCAAATTTCGAGTGAATTAAGTGATGTGCTCAGATTGTTGAAGCAATTGTTAGGTGAAATCAAGAAAAACTGCACGTTTATCAACTCTAACAAATGAAATATCTTTTAAGTACCATGCAATATGTTTAAATGGTTTGTTAATTAGCTTACCATGCATTTTTGTTTCACCAAATCCAGGAAATTCATCTTCAACGGAATAGCACCCTGTCGAACAGAGATGCCTCGAGTGATCATTTGCAAGTTGCAAATTGCAATTTTCTGATAAAGTGTTACACAATCAGCCCAAATGTTATGTGATGAATATACTGCCAGTGGTAGCATAACTGTTCCATATGACATTTGCAGGGTGTCTACTACCTGAAAAAACCTGGAAAACCTGGAATTATCAGGGAATTTCTCCTCACCTGGAAAAATCCTGGAATTATCAGGGATTTTCTATCACATTCAGGCAATTTCACGAAAAAATCTTTGAAAGTTTTTTTTGAGCGTGCAATGCGAATCTTAACACTCCTACCACTAGATAGCGCCATTTGTCAAATGGCGGGATCGAATATTTGGTTAAATACATACATGTTTTCGCTGAATCTGAATAATTGTGTAAGAATGGCAAACGTCACTACCGCCTGTGGGCCTATAGACACTAGCAATAGACCGGACAACGTGAGTCTGGCACAGTTGATGTATCCAAAACAACTGTCAAATCGCATGGAAATGCGAGGAAATGTTCGTTTTGGATACAAACATGGCGGCACGTTGTCCGGGTCTATTACTTGAGTGTCTCATATGCGGGCCAGCCATTATTATCAGTTTAAAATCGTAAATGTGTGGAACCTGATGTGCCCTCATTGTAAGTATTTTTTTTCGCATTTGATTTGCCTTTAACATTAAAATTTAACATGAAAATATTCCATTGCTTTCAGCGTTTCTAAAATACATCCAAAGTCACAGAATTGGTCATCACGCGAAGATTAGTCGGAATATTTCCCTGGGAGCGGCGAATTAATCTGCAGCACTCTTCGCTCCAATAAGGGTTTCCAAAGGAGCCGTGCACCCATTAACGTTACTCTCGACCGCCAGACAAGTCGACACATTTTTGTTTTTTTGACAGCCGTGAAATCATCCGGAGCACTCCCTAACCCCGATAAAGTGAAAATTCATAAGGGACCGTTAATCAATCCGCGTCCCTCTCGAACGCCGGTCAAGTCGGAACTCTCTAAAGTACCGTGAGTCAATCCGTGTCAATCTCGGACGCCAGACAAGTCGGAACATTTCTTGAAGAGTCGGCCATTCTTCCTGGTACCAAATCATCTGTACCGAAGTTGTTCTCATTCCATTGGATAAAGCGTGAGTACATAATAGTTATTCAATTTGATCACTTAGGTCAGATTTTATTAATGTGTTTTCTTGCGTAAAAAGTATAAATCAAAAACGTTTAAATGAAGTTCATCCTATACTTGACTATTACTTACTCCGATTGCTGTTTGCTTTGTGACAAACTGACAAGAGGCATAATATCGGAATTGTATCAAATTATCAATTTTATTCGAATGTGCAAGCTCGAGAACTAAGAATACAACTTGTCACAAAACGAGTAAGTACTAATCCATTTAATTCCACTACTTGGAGTTTTCGTCACATATTTATCATTTAAATTAGAATTTGGGGGGGAACGTCATCTAGAAGAAGGTGATCATTTGGGGTGAAGTAGGTCAAGTAGACAGTCAGTGAATAGTGCGTCAATGAATTAATTAAACGTTGATAAATCGGGTCAATCATTATCTGATCAATGAATGATACTTTTATTTCCTCGAAACCATGTTTAATTAATATCAGACGGTCACTCAGACTGTTACTCATAATCATCTAAGAAAATTTAGATTTTTGTAGTAGAGATTAAAAGTTAATTCATCTATCATTTTGTACAACAGTTTATTTTCTGTTGTTTCAAGGTTCTGAAGGATTCGAGCAATCAACAAATAAACAATGTTTTACAAATATTTACTGGACACACCAAGTAATTTCACAAATAATAAGAAAAATTTCAAATAAACCAGTAGTTTTAGTAAAACAATTTCTGATTTGGCATTTGTGGTTATAATTTATTCAGGCAAACCATGAATTCATTTCATTTCATTTGTAGCAGTTATGTAACTACCATAATGCCGTCGAAAGCATATGTGTCTCATGTTGATAAACATCGGTTTTTACTTTTTTGCACGAAACTTTATAAATTTATCTCTATTTTCATATAAAGATTTAAAAACATACAGTTTGTTCCTAAATATGGTAAAACCAATATCAGGTCAATTTGTCCCATCAGTGAATCTGTACGCATAACTGTCCCAGTCGGACAAATTATATAAAACTTTTGATAGCAGCCCTTCTGAATCTTCAATCGCATTTATCTCAGCTTGCCGTTTTTCAAGATGGGACAGATATGCTTAGGACGGCAGCATAGTGCTGGATGAAATTGGGTCCAGATGAGGTGACATTGAGCCACTGTTTCACTGACTTAGAACAGTTTTATAACAACTTTAGCATAAATAAATCAATTCTATAAGAGTCCTTTTTGCCGATCATGGAGCATCGTCTTTTATACCCTCTATAGCATTAATGGCAAAAGAAATATTTCTTTAAAAATCACCGAATTTAAGAGTTATTAAATTGGAGTAGTACCAATCATGTTGCACAGATTTTCGGAATTTAGTTATAGACCATTTGCCAAAAATCTCGTAAATAACTCAGTTGGTATGTGACAATTTAAATTAAATTTGCAAAAAGCGAAAAACATAAATTAATGAAAATTTTACTAGTGTTTAAACTTAACAAAATAGTAACCGTGAAGTGCAACAAGATTACAACAGATTTTTTAATTTTATAATAATTTTGACCGAAACTATTCACTCTTGACATATGGGAACAGATTCCCAAGATTCGGTGCGCAATTTTTTTTATTTTATTTTTTTTTATTTTTTTATTCTAATTAAGTTTTTGATTCTCCTAACGCGGAGTGACGTAATTATAACGTTGAATAGAGGAAGTAATTTCTCATCATCATGAGACATTAGGAGTGGAACAGCAATTATTTAGCTAGAACCAAAGATGCAGGTCTGATCAACTCACAAAAAGATCTAGCAAAGAAACGCATGGAAAAACTGTTGTCTATACTTACTAACCACGGACAAATTAGCGGGGTTTTGGCGGATTCGGCAAACAGACAATACCGATCTATTACTTCAAAAAGCGGCTCGTTTGAGAACTTCAATCGGAAGAAAACGCGCGTTGATGTGTTTTGGCGTGACTTGCTATATGGCGAAAACAAGGAACTTTTTACAATTATTAAAATTGTGTGTTGTTTATCGCATGGTAACTCGGTTGTCGAAAGAGGCTTTTCTATTAACGCTGAATGCCTATTCGATAATATGCGGGATGAATCGGTGGTTGCTCGCAGGACAGTGTATGACGCGATTGCCGCAAAAGGTGGCATAGAAAATGTGTCGATTCCAAAATCGCTGATTTTGAGAGCTGAGAATGCTCACTCGCTGTACGTCGAAGACATCAAGGGTCGGAGAAAAGAGGATGCGGATGGGCAAGCTGAATTATCAGTAAAACGACAACGAGAATCAGAAACAAGAGCCTTGCAGGCCAAAAAAGCAAAAATTTTGGAAGATGCTCAACGAGAAGCGGCCAAACTCGAAGAAGAAATTAAAATATTGAAAAAGAAATGATGACAAGCCCGTTTTTATCTGGTTGTTGATCAATAAAATCATTTGTTAAACTTTTTTGAGAAATTTAATTGTTTGAATTATTTATTTACCTCCAAAAATCTATATATGATTCGTTTGCTTATTTTTACGTGGAAATTTATGTTAAGCACCTGAAAAAAATCTGGAAAAATCAGGGAATTTTGTACTTACAGATGAGTAGACACCCTGATTTGGAAATTTAAATTTTTTAAACTACAACACTTTGCATGTACTTTTGAAATATAATTCAAACAGGTGTTGTTAATTCTTGAGAAATCATAAAAATCGTGGTTTATTTTTCCATCTGAAATATGGACGCATAATTGTCCCACAAGCCACAAGGAGCAATTTTTGTTCTAGTGGGACAAATATGCGTCCAATTTTCAGATGGGACAAATCGACAGCGAAATTCATCATTTGTAGGATGGAACAGTAATGCGTCCACCAGTATAGGCAGTATAGTGCATACATGTTTTCCTCATTTGGAAGTGATTTCAGCTTTTAAAACAGTTTTTCTCGTACACCTGTTTACAAACCGCGGCATCATGTATCCCATTAATTGAAAGTCAACACAATCAACAAGCTATTAGTGTTGAAAGTCAATCTCAAAATTGCAGCAAATCATAGTTACAGCACAAAATATACAACACTGTGAAAAATTACACTCAAAGAAATCGTCACGTTATTTCCACGTGAAATTTCACGTAACTTTCTTCTGAACACGTAAGCAAATCTTCTTCAGTAAAATCAGGTGAACATTACGTGTCAGTAAATTGTACGTGAAAAATCACGTAACAATTATATGATTTTCATGTAGAATGTGGATTTATGTGGAATAATGATGATGAAGAAATAAAAATATGGAGCAACCTGGATACGAACTTTGACGTTGAGAATGGGTGAATTGACTTGTCCACTAGTATATATGAACACTTGTATTTACAAAAACCTAAGGCGTACAAGGAAAACGTAGTGTGAAACAAAATCCATTCATAAGTTAGCCTTATAAAATTTCAAAGTTCCGTTCATAAGTTGAACCTTATGAAATTCTTAAGTTTATTTGCCTGAGTGTACGACACACTACTCAAAATCAACAACGCACCGCCATAATTATTTTCAAATATGGGTTAATTTTTACCCATTTTCTTAAAAACCGACTTTATCAAAATGGAACAAAAAATATCCATTATTTGGCGTTTTTGTAATACACACATTAAGTGATAAACTAAATTGACTCATAAAATGAATTAACTCCTTTCTTTCAAAATGGGTGAAATTCACTTATTGCCGCGTACAAATAAACATTAACGATAAACGGATCCACTGCAAATTAAAAATAATAACTTGCTATCACTGCGGCTACCAACAAATAAATTAATTAATGAATAGTTTTGAACACAACATTAATCTGACAATGAATATATTTAGCTATTTCCTAACGGCTAATAAATAAATAGTAAACCAGACTTAAGAATACGACTTGCTGAAGAAAACGTTCAAAGGGCATTTTGATATGTTTGCCAAGCGTATTTGTTTTTTTAACATACCTACATATTTTATCGTTCATAGTGTAGTCCTTATGAGCTTATGCTTGCCACCTTTCGTGTTTAGTAAATCTATCTACCTTTCTTACTTGCAGCGAGTCACTGAGTGTGCAGTGTTTCCATTGGATCATAACCCGCATAGAGCACTTCGTTGACATGATGGTTTCGGATAAAACCCGTGCTCGCCTTTGGGCCCGGCGCCTGAACGTAGCTGTACAGGTAATTTTCCACCGCCTTTTTCCGAACGTTGAACAATTTCATAAATATTAAATCATTGCTGTTTTCTTTTTCTCCCTCCACATATATCCTCCGTTACTTATTGTGTCTATTCACTTCCGGCTCATGGCGTACGACGATAACGTTCCCTGCTGATTGCATTGTTCAACGGTTCACTGAACACTGCTGGCCACTCTCGCTCCTGGTGCTGTTGCTGTTGCTGTTGCTATTATTCTAAACTGCTACACGGTTCACTGGTCAACCACGTCGACGAGCATGCATATCCATTCGCTTTGAATTTCCGGTATTTAACTATGTGCCCGTCATAATAATCTCAATTTTAATGAACAAACAGGCTTACCGTGAAATGCTGCAAAGTCTGCAAGCTCTGCAAAAGCTGCAGGATGAGGATGCCAAGGATCTATTTCTAAAGCTTCAAAATAACGTTTTTTATGTGCTGGAATATCGCGAGGTGGTTCTGCAGTTGCTGATCAACTATAAGGAAACGAATAGTACAAGGTACGTGATGCACAGACGGTTTTACTTATTAATGCTTTAATGGAGTTTGAAATTATCTATATTATGAAAATCTGGAAAGGAACGTCTTTGAAATATGTGGGCAGATTTATTTTTTGTTGTTTCACATGTTTCTCGTAATAAGAATTACAAATCACATCATTTTATTGAATTCGATTCACGAGTGTGTGGATTCCGGTGGATAAAAAATATCCTATTAATCCTGTTAGGTCGCCTATGGGCTAGTCGGGCATTGTGCTCGTCATACTTCATGCAAAGCTCTCAACTAATAACTGTGCTAGTACAATTAGAACATTACGTTGAGAGCCGGCAAAACTTACTTCGATTTTACTTCCGTCTCAGAAAAATAAATCGTTTTCGGTTCGGATGCATTAATATTTCCGATGTGCGGCGGTGGAGATATTGTTTTTCAATTTATAGATTTTGCACCATTTAAAAACGTTCACAAAGGTTCGGTCAATGTTAATCTTATATCCAGGACTATGTCTGCCAATCCTAACATTTCACAATAACGAAAACAATAACACTTAGAAGTTTATCAATTTAGCCAGAACCCATGCAGCAAATCCAGTAGCACTTAATTTAGCGCTCTCACTTCGCATATCACACTGAAAATAATTCCATGGTTTCCACCGACAATTAAATCATGGTCGAGATGACTATTGCATGTAATGGATACAATAACCATGAAAATAGTGGAATTCTTCACGTTCATGGAATTCCTGGCTATTCTGACATTATGTTAATGTTGAATCAACTTTTTTAATGCTTGTTTTAACCACGGTTAACAGTGGTATAATTGAGGATCTATTATTTTTTCAGAGCACGAATCTAGAAAATAGTAAAGACTCAAACCTTTTTTCAGCGGTTGTCCCTATAACTAAAATACCATTCTGAACACCGACTCTGAGAATAGTCAATTCTACCATTCTACCACCTAAGCCCCAGGATGACAGTATAGTGATTTTTAACCGACTTTGATAATTCAAGAATAGTCAATTCAACATTTACTATTAAGTTGGAATAGTCCTTGTTTCCATGAGTATTCTTCAAATTTATACCGCCTCGCTCTTTCATTGTGCCTCTCTAAGATGACCTCAAAAGAACTCTGATCCAGATCGAAAGCTGTTTGTACTCCCGGTTTTTGACGCAAATTACCTTCGGACCCTGAAGTCCTGAAAATTCTCACTCCGGGTCACTTTTTAATACACCGACCTCTGGTCTCCAGCCAGGGCCTTCGTATGAGGAGCTACTCACGAACCGTTTGGACCGTTACCAGCAAATGCAAAAAATCGTCCGACGCATCAATAGAAGCGAAGTTGCCAAAAGGCCCGAAATGCAACTACGGACTCTTATTTTACCAGGTCCCTCTATCGTAACTAGAAATTAGAAGAAAAATTAGTATCTTCCATTTAATTCCAACTACCTTTGCTTATCTTCGACAGATGCGCGTATTTCGTCTACAATGTGCAGACTTCTTCAGTGTCTCGTACTAATAACTCGACTTACAACGGACTAGTACGAGACACTGAAGAAGACTGCACATTGTAGACGAAATACGCGTATCTGACGAAGATAAGCAAAGGTAGTTGGAATTAAATGGAACATACTAATTTTTCTTCTAATTTCTAGTTACAGGTATTCCACTAAACAGCTCAAACCCTCTAGGATTCCCTCTATCGTTGTTTTGGAAGATTAGCGTGAATTGTTCTGTGTATTGTATTATAAGCCTATTATACAACACATAACTAAATGCATTATTCAGTAAATTTTAAATTTCAATCTCAATTTCTGTGAGTGAGATACAGCGCTATAACCTTGGCAAATTAGTGCCAGACTTTTGGTTCAAATGTCAAAAGTCCACCCACAGGCATAAGGAGCATGAACTAATCTTCCCAGCATCTATGCTCCCACCGATAAAATACAAATTTTCACATTATTTAACTCTATATAGAAGCGTTTGGTACGGGAGGTCTACGATTACTTCCTTCCCTTGATTCGAAATAGTAGAGCGATTTCAGACACTCTTTCTCGAATCGCTCTGTTTCTTTGAGTCCTCGTCGGTGACAAGATAAATGATGCCTTTAAGAAGTCGTAGTTTCCCAGGATGCATTCAAGCATTGGCTGCGTTAGTCTGATATTAGATTAGATAGAATAGTCCTTGTTTTCCAGGATGCATTCAAGCATTGGCTGCGTTAGTCTGATATTAGATTAGATAGAATAGTCCTTGTTTGCGATAACGATAGTCATGAATGCCATGAACGTGGGGACTTCGACCATTCTCATGGTTATTGTAAACATTATATGCAATAGTAATTATTTTGACCATGATTTAACTGTCGGTACAAACGGTAAATGTAACCCTGTATGCAAATGAACCACGAATTGCATCAGCTGCTGGGAGAACCTCCCATCGAACACATCGCTAGAATCGGTCGACTACGACGGACTGGGCATGTCGTAAGAATGTCGAACGACAGCCCTGTTAAAATGGTTCTCGAAAACGAACCGCCGGGTACAAGAAGAAGAGGCGCGCAACGTGCAAGGTGGATCCATAAAGTAGAAGGCGACCTGCGAACTCGCTGCGGACAGTGAGGCTGGCCAGGTACAGCCATGGACCGATTACAATGGAGGTAACTTCTGTGTACAGCAGAGGCCATACCCGCCTTGGTATTTTGTTTTATAGACGGGATGGAAAATCTGCAACCAGACACCTGAAGAACTCAGGGTGTGGGGATGAGGGTTCCAACTCCTCGACCCACTAAAAACTCACCCGTGCCTTAAGCCCTGGACACTCTCCGGAACCACCGGCCTTGATCTTATTCTTTAGGTAAGTAACCCTGTAACAGTAAAGGGGTACTACGCTTCTGAATTTAAAGGTAGCAACCTCTATTGCTGACACTCAGATCAATAGATTTCCACATTGATTGTTCGGGTTGTGTAAAAAATGGTAGACTTTATACCGCAGGAACGTATTGCTTGACATACTAGCATTTTTCGACCAAACTTCTACACATGAATTTAACCTGTCTGCATCGCTTACATCGTCCCCCTATGACGGCAGTGTAATTTTGTGGACCTGGAAGGGGTTTTGAATCCTCTTTAATGGCGATATAAACGAGGCTTCCCAGTTTGTGAACACTTTATTTGAAAGGTTACACATTCCTACAAGCAAAATATTTTTAAGTTACAGTTTGCTTAGGCAAGCTAAATTTTACATACTGTAGTAGCTCTTGCTATCGCGCAACATAATCACAACTGGCGGACTTTTAACAGGAGTTATTATACTGGAACTTTATAAATGGATTAGGTTTTATTTTTAGACTAATTAGATGTGTATGTTTTGCCTTTCCTGATAGGTTTAATCAACCCAATAGTTATTTGTTCTCTAGGGTTGCAATTTTAGCCGTAAGTCCTATTTTTTAAAGAAAATCTAAGATAAATTCAATTATATGCACATTAAATTCAATTATTCTTACCAAATTACCAAATAAAAATAGAACAAGTAACTAGATTAGGTTTGATACTAGGTTTAAAGAGGAGATTAATTATTAAGAATCACTAATCACTAAATTTTAATGTTGTGGTTGACATTCGGTTTGGCGTTCGCTTTCGAATTCGCTAGGAGTGAACTAGGCTCGCTGGTCGACGGTGCGCTACCAACATAGGTCGTTGCTTCTGTTCTGCACATTCTTTGGCGATTTTCTGCTTCTTGGAGGTCTTCAGGTTGTTTAATTTCTTGATATGTTGAATCATTCTGACGCTGGATCCCACTTTATTGACCAAATGACGTACCGCCATTGATTTGATCTTTCTGATGCAGTTTAGGATTGGAAGATCCGGGTCTTCTGCCTTTTCCTGGCAGTACATTCAAACAACAGTGGTCCCCGACCTTGAAATTTCAACTCGACTGACTCAAAGTTTGTATGGGAATAAAGACTGTCTTCGAAGAAAACTAGAATCACAAAAATAATCGAATAAAAATAATACTTTTCTTCCAACTTTCAGGAACAAAAAAATCGACGTTATAGTTAGGTTTCTACTTCATTGGTTTATTGGGTCTCCTCTCCATGACTAAAAGCCTGCACTTTACTCCGGAAACTACTCATAAAGTTTTGGGCAATAGTAGGACCGTTTTCTTGTAATATGTTCACCTTTTCAAATCCAATTCCTTCTCGAATACTTTAGGTGATTTTACATTCATGATGGTCCAAAACTTCTCAATCGGACGATGTTGTGGCAGGTTCAGTGGGTTGAAGGCTTGTGGTACAAAACAACATTTTTTCCTCTATACTTGTCTAACACTGGCCGCGCGTAGTGGCATGATGTCATATCCGGCCAAAATAGCGTTCCGCATCCGTGAGACCGCATAACGGGCAGCAGGTGAATCTGGAGGCACTCGTCTCAGTGGATTTGGTTCTGTAGATTCTTGAACAGATTCAACACTGTCTTTGCCTTCACCGGATCAACTGTCTTTGGTTGCTGCCTGACCGCCGCTAAGTCTCCTAGAATAAATTCACCACCCGGGAAACCGTCGAATGATGTAGTCTAGGTATTTTCCGATCCATCTGTGGGACATAATTGTTTTGCGGATCTGCGTTTTTTCCGATGCCATCTTGCCAAAACATGGTAAAGTGTTGGGTTTTCCCCGAAATACCGTGTGGTGTGTTTTGAAAAAGTACAGAGAAACTTTGTCGACAAGCCTCAAAGCAAGCGTCGGGCGGGTACTGTCAACCGTCAACTGCGGAGCAAAGTCATCAAGCTTAGCTAGCTTAGCTTAGCTTAGGTTAGCTTAGCTTATACTGACTGCACGTATCGATGGTTGCTACTCCGTGATTGATCAGAATCATTAAAATTGCACAATGAATCAACTGAATGGGGCTGGGAGTAACCGACCATTCTCACTGTACACGTTTCAGTGACTCAATTTCTTTAGTAATCAATAACGACGCCGGCCACGTCCTTGCAATCAGGTGGGATAGGGAAGGACTGTTAGTGTTACCTTTGCTGTTTAGGGACCGTGTTTACCTCTGCATCCCCACAAAGGTCACAGGAAGGAGTTTTTTTTTATGTTAGTGGGGTAGGGCTCGACGGATCAGGATTCACCTTGATAAGTTATGTGATCATGTTTATGGTTCATTGTACGTTTAATCAGTTTATTCTTCATTCAGCCGGCTGAGTAAATATGCACAATAAGCTTATTTGGATGTTTTGTTTTTGTATTATTTAAGGTCTCTTTTTGGTTTTTTTCTTTTTTCCTCCCTCATACTTCCTGTTTTTTCTTTCTTCTTCCTTCTCTGCGCTCTGTTTAAACAACCGACACTTTACTCTAGGCTTATATATGGATCACGAATAATTCATGGTCGGGGACCAAAACTCAACTGCAAACAATGCCTCCAGACGCCGACCTCCCATAGATCTCAAAACACTCTTGCAAAACTGAATGCTCTGAAAGTCTCTGCTATATAAATGTCGGCTCAACGATATTGTTTAGTTGTATATCGCAAGAGTCCCGTGGCATGCGAGAGATCGACGTCCAAAGGCACCTTCCATAACCGGCCCCCAACATGAGCCAGTCGAGAAGTTAGCATTTCTACTCGCGAGTAGCATAGTATTTTGTCAGTGTATGTTTTAATATAAGGAATAGTAAAGAAGAATAAAAGAGGTTCAAGATCACGCGAATTATAGACGATTTTAGTCCAAATATGGCTCGCACGACGCATCCGTTCCGACTTCCGAATTGTCTGGTCAACAGGAAAGAAGGGCACAAACACAAATAGGGGAAGGCTGAAGCTGGACATGCAGATGGATTTCAGTCTGGGGCTGATGCCGGCTGGAAGCGCACAGGTGAGCTTCACGGGCTCCCGATCGCGCGGAGCCGAAGTGTCCCGAGCCGGTATATTGGGTTGTCTAAAAACAGACGATTTGTATCTACGACTCATCACCATCCCTCTCCGGAAGAGCTGCAGTACCTCGTGTATCTTATACCATGACTAGTTTTATTTTTGATAGCATATTACTAGCAACCGTTGACTGAAGAGAGGGGATTATATGGCCCACCAGCACACTAGACTTCGTTAATGAGGGGACACACCAATAGTGACCTTGACACAACATATTAATGATATTGTATTGATGGTACGTATCGACATAACGCTGAGAGAGATATTTACAATACAACCACCACCAGCACGTGACAATTCACACACATGTATATGTGATATTCTCTCTACGCGGCACGCATCGCAGTGCTGTTTCGGGAACCGAAGAAAAAACAAAGCAACCTCACAACGAAACCGCAATAGGCCACACTGGAATTAACAAAATTGCAACAAAACGCAATAAAAACACGATTTATCTTCCATCCCTCACACACTCCGTGACCACAAAAGGTACTCTGCACCCAACACACTCAAACTTCATTTTTAATGTTCCATAATCAGCAAAAAAACACAGTTAACTAGGAGCACAGATACTCGCGACCCGACACCTTTCTTCCTTCGACACGGTCCTCGATCAGCAATGCACCGAGGTTTACCGTAAAAAGTCTGACGCGTTTAAAGTCTTTTGTAGACGTAAAACACCTGAGCACCTCGAAGCGTACATGGCTCTCGAATGCGAACCCCTATGCAGTGAAGGGATATTACAATTTAAACTGAAAATTACTTGTCTGCTGACCGCTGTCTTTCTGTAAACGCAAACAAACCCGCTTATCCACCATGAAGCAGAAAACCCAGACAATATATGACAACCATGAGAAAAAAATGAATTTAAAATCTTAAACCATTCTACAACAACGAATGAACCCAATGTGAATAGTAAAATTCACAGTGTGACCCCCAGACACACGATCCTTTGCAGCTGATGGAAAAACCACCTGATGTGACAAATCCACAATGGTACCGACTCCTTCGTGTCTTGACGAAGAATCCCCACTGAGCCGACTCGGCACGACAAGCCGGCCAGTTTAGCGCAAGGGTCTAACCCGAAAAACTGCGCTCTGTGGAATTACTAAATACACTTAAAGGGACAACCAAAACCGCGAGACAAAACTAACAGAAACATATCGTACCGCTTCACATTAAAAAGAAAGGTGACGGACCAACAGCGCTTTGCGACAGTATGGGAGCTTGAATTGTTCGATTTTGAAAAATATAATGGGTACTTAGCTGAGTTCGCAAGATATCCATTGGCATTGATGCAACGAGTAAGTCACCGGTGCTGCCGCACCTTTGTTGGCAACTTTGTTCTGTTCTTCTGAATCATTCCTACTTGCCCACTCTACTTCCACACTTTTCTTTTCGTTTGGGGGCAGCCATCATTGTCCGGGGAGACTACTGTTCGCAACCGCCACATTTTTCACACTCCATGGTCACTTCTTAGCGGCATCTATCCGGCACCTAATCGGTTCACCAGCAGATTCTGCGACGGATAAGCACGTTTTGGCCCTCGGTGGGATGGACTTCGCAGGACACCCCCACTCAAACCGCGCAAAACCAAGCTTTTCTCATCGACACTATTTTTGTTTTCACTTTTTTCAAGAACCCACAGGTTCCACCCCGAAAAACCAACGCACGAAACCACTACAGAATGCATTCCTCGCAAAAAATTTGAAATTTCTAAACTTTTAAAAATTGAAAGGAAAGATGGAAAAAATCTGACAACGAAAATTTTTCTCAACTGCGGAACAAAGTCATCAAGAACATTAAGGCAAACCCATAGAATTATTCATTCCAGTCCGCACAAGCAAACGGTAAAGGTTGCTCTTTTGCGCTCCATAATTTTCGAAGGTTTTCTTAGCTTGTTTATTGGAATTTAAATCAGTTTTTTCTCGGTATTATAACCATCGCGGTTGTGGTCGAGTTTTTTTCTCTGTAGAAGAAACCCTGTGCTTTACTTAGTGCAATATTGAAAAGCAATCAATTGCAATTGGCAGTCATCAAGCCATTTTGCACATCAGCATCTCTGCGGGGTCACGCACACCAGCAGCCGTTCTAGTGATAGAGGCTATCCGTTTGATTCCATCGGCAGTAACGGTTCGCCGCATCACACTCGTTGCGCTTCACCCCTCCCCGGTATAAGCGACCACGAGCGTTCGTCACCCAGCAGCAGCAGCAGCAGCAGCAGCAGCAGCAGCAGCAGCAGCAGCAGCAGCAGCAGCAGCAGCAGCAGCAGCAGCTCAATAACATATAAGATAAGTGTTTTGTTTTTCTCCTTCTCCCTTGAATAGATTGTATGGTCATTTTCGTATTGTGTTTTCGTTTGTGTTAAGCTTGTCTATTGTATTGAATTGTACTGTATAGTGTGCTTTTGTAAGTGCCTCAGTGGTTGAGCCATAAGCTCCCACGGGTGCGACATGGATGATTTGTCGGAAGATGATTCATCCATGCCGCCAAATAATGAGGTGTCTCATAACGTCCCCCGGTCACGGGCCTATCCAGATGATTCAGCTGGTCCATGGGTTGTATACTTTCAGCCCAAAACGAAACCTCTAAATGTTTATCAGATCAGTAATGATCTGACGAAACGATTCTCGGCCGTGACTGAAATAATTAAGATCAGACCCAATAAACTTCGGGTAGTTGTGTCCAATCTGAAACAGGCGAACGAGATTGCTGTCTCTCAGTTCTTTACGCTCGAGTATAGAGTGTACATCCCAGCTCGAGGTATTGAGATTGAAGGTGTGGTCACCGAAGAGACTTTGACCCCTGAGATCCTGATGAAGCAGGGGGTTGGTCGGTTTAAGAACCCTCTGCTTCCTCCAGTTCAGATACTGGATGTGAGAAAACTCGGAAAAGTATCGATCACTAAGGGTGAAAAGAAGTTCACTCCGTCAGATTCGTTTCGCGTGACCTTCTCTGGCTCAGCCCTCCCTCAATACGTCGAGTTGGGAAAACTTCGACTACCTGTGCGCTTGTTTGTACCACGGGTAATGATCTGCCAAAAATGCCAGCAGATGGGACATACGACCTCCCACTGCGGCAATAAGGCACGCTGCTCAAATTGCGGGGAGAAACATGAGGATGGCGCCTGCGCAGACAACACACCAAAATGCGCTTTCTGCAAGGGTACTCCTCCTCATGCTTCTCGTTATGCCCGGCGTACAAGCAACGCGGGGAAAATTGGAACGATCACTTAAACAGCGTTCAAGGCAATCTTTCGCCGAAATGGTGAAAAAGCCTCACCATCACCCAATGTGAATACGAATCCCTTTGCTCCTCTGTCAGATGACGAGTCTGATTTTGACTTGGTTGAAGAGGGAACATCATTCAGCTTTCCGGAAGGCACTTCACGAAAGCGAAGACGCGTTCGCCCACGGAAAGTTGCTGAGCCGGAGCCCAAAACCAACTTGCAAATTTTAAAAAAAGGTGGAAAAAGGGAAAATCCTAGTCCTCCTGGTTTCCGCAGTAGTAACTACTCCCAGGACTTTCCATCTCTTCCGGGGACATCAAAAACCCCTAGCACTCTGATTTTAAGAACAGAAGTTCCTTCTCCATCAGGACTGTTCTCATTTGATGATATTGTTGAAAGTATTTTCAAGTTCCTCGAAATTTCTGACCTCTTAAAAGCATTGTTCTGGCAATGCTTCCT
>JASCZW010011017.1:0-33690 GCA_034211315.2 Aedes japonicus | reverse complement strand
TAGTTAAGAGAGCCATCATTTTTACACATCTGGCATAGGGTTAAATCAAAACAAAAATGTTATAATTCCAACCGGTTTGTATGCTTGATCCTAATATTATTCAAACTAGTAATTGTTATACAGCGTAACAACATCAGAATTTACTAGGGGTAAAGAGTTTCAACTGTTTCTCGAACTATACCAAAAATTGAACACATTGTTGAGGATTTCGATAAACATAACTCATTTCGTTTAAATTCAATAAAACGTATTTAGCTAGAAGTAACATCAGTTTCGGGAATCATCGGCCTATAATTACGTGCTGAATTGAGTGTGCAAAGCGCGTAGCCTCACTAAACCAACAACACGGCTGGTCGTTTGTTTACTCAAGCCTCAAATTTTTCCTTGTCGTCAACTCGGTACGAGCTTACATTGTTGTTCGGTTGGCATCCCAAGAATTATGCTGTTGGTGTAGTTCCATGTTTAGCCACAACACTGTGGCGATGTCAAGGGAATACGGTTTCGCGGTTAGTGGTAATTAAGGCCCGGCTCTTGGTCGGTGCATGGAAAAGCAAATCAACAAACGGGGGCGTCCGTTGGGGGCGTAGGAGGGGTTGGGGAAAAGGATTAAGACAAAGGACCACTTTGACACGGAAAGTAGATAAAAACTTGTTTTCCTCAATTTCCGTGATTATTGAGCTTAGACATGCAATTACACAATCGACGATGGGTGGCCATGGCCACCATGTTTCAATTAGCAAACTCTACTGGAAGATTTAAATTGTGTCTGGCAACAATTAAACTCTTGCAAAAGCCTCGCTCAACAAGTTTACAATTAATGCTTATTAAAAGCATCCATGTTCAGTGATCAACTTCAGCGAAAATGTCTACGGCATGAACTTTGAAACGACATTCCACTAAAATTAACGTCGAGGGCACACAAGCAGCGCAAATTTTCGAAGCAAATTAAGCACTCAAAAGAATGAACCGCTCTTTCTTATCTCGGAAGTCATGTACAACCTTACCTACTGTCACAACGGGCACGACGGTGACTCCATTGAAAACCGCCATGAATGTAGGTAGATTGCTTTCAAGCTGCTTGCCGATGAGGATGCTTTATAGGAGGGAAACAAATGGACGTTTCTTTTTCTTTTTGCAGGATTTGAGCTTTCATCGGTACAGGTTTCACGGCTTCTCTTCCGACTGACTGCACTGACTGCCGCCGGTTGACGTGTAGCAGACGAGGATTCGAGAATTGACGCTCCAGGCTTTCTGTTGTGTATGTGTGTATCTATGCTCTGTCGAACGAACGCTGCACCGTGGAATTAACTGGATGGGAAGCCCACTGCCAATGCAGGGAAGCGGAAAATTGAGGAGATGAAGTTTCAACAGGTTTATCTAAAATGTATACGGTACAGTTCCGCTCGGACCGGCCCTACTCAGAAGCATGGGATAGCTTCCTGTTTGTGCTTTAACGGTAGCGAGAAAGTTCTTAAAATGCTTTCGCCGCTCGCTGTTATAATAAATAAGTTACATTTTGCATGGGGAGAATTATGTTTGGATTGAAAATGTTGATTGAAATTTTAATAAATTATTGTTGCGATTATTACACTGTTGCATTTCTATGCTTGGCACTACTTTGTTTAATCATGACTTCTCGAGCTACATGGATATTATGAAAATTTCGTCGAAAAATCTCCACCAACTCGAATGTTCCAGCTGTGAAACCTACATCGCCAATGTTTACCACCAGACACCGTTCTTATCATTCCCTGATAACGCTCCACTTCTTATCGGGTGTTTTTCATTTGAACCTACATTTGTCGCAGTTATTCACGCTTCAGGTAAGCCCCCGTCTTTATTCGCGAAAGTAAAAGCAACATTTTTCGATCCACCACACACCTCAACCACCAACAGTCACCAACACATCAAACAGCCAAGAAATTATTCATGGAAAAATTACCTTCGATTGTGCTCCGGAGGCAGTATGCTCCATTCCGACTCGTAATACGGGTACATGGCTCCGACCGGGGTGACGAGGAACGCTGCCAAGACTCCAAACCACCGAGTTTGTTGTTTTCCTCCGAAGCCAACTGACACGGAACGGCACGTAAAACGTGGCCTGCTGATAGCTACACTCGAACACCTCACTCGTCGTCGCTCACTGAGACTAGGCTTTTTTGTTTTCGATTTTACTTTTCTACCTGTCAACTGAAGAGCCGGTCGACGCTTCTTTCAATTAATTTTTTTTTCGCCACAAGCACCAGCTGTGTTTGTTCACTTTTCCGTCCCACGCGCGCCGCACGCACCGACGGACACTGATACACTTGGGTATGTTTAGGTGGTGGCAGCTGCTATTGGTTTGCGTTCTTCGCCATGATTCATCAATTCGAGAGCAGCATGTGGAAAGGACGCATAAGCTTTTGTAAACTGAAAAATGCTCTCGAATTTTAAAATTGTTTGTGATTGTCGAGAAACGTGTGTACAAAAATTAGTTTTCAAAAGCATACGTGGCCTTTTCCCATGTGGCTCTTGCACCGTGGGACAGGAAGGGGCGCTGTTTTATTGGATGAGCAGGAACGAACCGTGCGGGTGTTTCATGAATGGAGAGAATCTTCTATTTTTTAATCATGCAAATCAGAAGCCAAGAGACTCGTGAAATTGTTTGCGATAAAAGTCAGTGTGGACGTGGGAGCGTAAAGAGGAGGTTGGTTCTTCTAGCTAAATGGTGATTCTTCGTAAGTTGTAGGGCAGTTGCAAGGGTAGCAGTTTGAGTTGTCCTTAGAATTACAACAATATTAGTAATCTTGTACTTCAGAAGCGTTGAATTATGAAACTAAAAATTTTATAGAATTATATAGAAATTACTAATCTTTTTTCTCATTTTTCTAGCTACAGGCATTTCACTCAAAAGCTCACACTCACCAGGATTTATGAAACTAGTTTATACATAAAGCATTTTGTTGGATGTTTGACCCTCCATTATATTCAAGCTTTGAGAACTTCCTGGTTGAAAGGCACCATCAACGTCAACTTCAAATTTAATATCTCTCAACTTATATTTTCTACTAATTAAGTTAGTTATAACTTGTATCATAGTGCAAATCAGTAGATCAATTGAGTAGCAGTTGATTGCGTGGTACATGAGGATGAAACTTACGTCAAGGCAGACTTTAAACAGCTTTCTGGACAGGAATTTTATACGGCAACAGGACGGAGAAAGGTGGCAAATATTTTCAAGCGCATTAAACTGTCAAAGTTCGCGAAGAAATATCTGGTGTAGCAGGCCATCTGTACTTGTGGCTTGAAGAGCAATGTTTACATTGCAATCGGAACCGTTACCCAGGAAATTTATCTGAGCGAGTGCCTACAAAAATGTCTCCTGCCTTTCCTGAAGCGACACAATTGTTCCGTTCTATTTTGGCCGGATTTCGTATTTTGCCATTACACAACCTTCCCAACACGCCAGAGCTCCACCCAATCGAACAATATTGGGCCATCGTCAAGCGGAACCTTAAGAAGACTCAAAAAGCTGTTGTGAGTGAGAAACAGTTCAAGGCAAACTGGTGTTCTGCGGCGAATAAAGTGGACAAGGAGACTGTACAAAATCTTATGGCAGGTATTAAACGAAAGACCCGGCAATTTGCAAAAAGGAAGCTTACCGGTAAAAAGGAAGTTTAGCTGAATATTTCTCGTGTATTCTGTATTAATTGAACTTGAAAAAGAAAAAGAATTTTACTTACTAATAACAACTTTGACCGACTCACACACATTACTGTTTGACCAAATTTTGATCGGAACACCCTTTATAGCGACCCAGCAAACACAAGATCGTATATAATATCGGATAAAAGTGCAAAGTGGAGGCGATATACGTACATTTTACATGTAGTCTAATAGACGCATGTACGTATATTGCCTCCACTTTCTACTTATATCCGCTATCATGTACGATTTTGTGTTTGCTGGGGAGTTTGTCACCGCCCGCAACGGCCATCGAGATTTCTTCCACACAAGCAGCATGATGGCGTGAAACCAAATGATCATTCGCCATAGAAAACCTCATATCCGCCTAAAGTAGCTTCGATGGACCACTGTGCAATCGCTTTCAGCATACCATCGGCCTAGAAAAAAGGCGGAGAAAGGCGAGAAAGGCGAAAGTGCCGAAAGAAAGCCTGGTTGCGGCCGGTGGACAGTGCTGCGCGATCGTAAAGCGCAGGAGCAGCTTAAGAGGCAGACCGAGGGGAAGGTAATCTTATTGATCCGCGCCTTGGGCCGAGGGGTTGGTGGAACCGGTCAAACGATGAAAAAGTACCTGGTAAATATGGACATTGTTGTGCGGAAGCAACAGTCGAGGCCGGCCGTATCTGAGCAGCAGGTAAGCCTCTAGAAGGAGCGGTTCAGGTAAGAACATCTCCCCGACGTCGTGTTCCCCACAAAGTGTTTATACAAGCTCAGTGTTGCACAGCGCCTTCATGTGGAAATCAACTGATTCCATCCCACACCATCCGACAACAAGAAGCAAGGTCAGGAGGCAGTTGCCAGTTCCAGAATGTCCAGGAAGGAGAAACAATCACAGATGGAGTTACAATTCCCAGACACGTGAGTTCCTACAGCAGAAACTCAACCTGCTGCGGGAGACAACCGAGGATTCGAAGACAGATGATGAAGGCAAAGAATTCGAGGAAGATCAAGCGCTGCACAATAAGGTGAACCAGTGGGTGCAAGGCGATGATATTTCGGGGCGCATCTCCCAAAGTAATTGGCACAAATTGTTTACAAAGATCCAAAGAATCGAAATCAGGTGGGTTGGACACACTAATCGAGTTCTCCGTAACTGTTATGTACCACCATATAGGCCTGCCTGTTAAACGAAAACTCGTTCAACGTTGTGCTCCTGCGGGAGTTCTTAGACAAGCAGCCTTATCGGCCCCTCAAAATCGCCTTGGACAAACATCGACGAACTCTCCCAAGCGTCAATTTTACTACTTTCCCGATATGGTTGCACGATATCGCTGAGACTGTTAACCCAATTGATACGCAACTGAGTCTGGAGTCTAAAGCAACTCATGGTAAGAAGGGTCACCCCTATGTCTCCTGTGGTCAAGCAACATGAGTGGTTTGGAGGACGAGTCGTTGTGGCTGAATTTCGAGATCTCCGGCACAGAATTACAAGAAGTACCGTCTACGAGAGGTGGATACAGTCTCAAATCTCGATCTGGATCACCACTCCGTCGACGCAAAGATGTTAGCATACAAGTACCCATCGACTGGATACCTGGCCATTGCGGTATCCCAGGAAACGTCGAGGCCGATCGGTTGGCCTCAATCGAAAAAAGTGCCAATTTATACGGTAAAACTATTCCTGGAGATAATGCAAAAAAAATGGCTCACCGCAATTGTATGGGACGCCTGGACCAACGACTACATGCAGAACTGCGAGCTCTTCATCCGAAACATCAAACACTCCATTTATCGAGGCAGGGATCAACCGAACCGCCGGCAACAGGCCCGCCTTCGCTCTGGACATACCAGGGCATCTCACAAAATGACCGGAAACGGACCATTACGTATAAACTGTTCCACCTGCAACGAACGTCACTCGATGGATCACTTTGCTCCCAATACCAAGGACCCCGGGAATTTTCCACACTTGGTTGGGACCCTTCAGACCCTTTCTCGTATGCTAATATTTAAAGAGATGAACCAGCCACCGACTGAAAGTCTCTCAAATATCTCCCACACCAAGTGCCCGACGATCACCTAGAATGGAATGCCCAAGCCACAGTTGTTTCCTTCAGGGCTTGCGGTGAAGGGGGAGATATATAGTACGAAGCGGAAAGTTGGCTCATTTATCAAGAAGTATAACGCAAAGGAGTCTTTTGGTCGGACGTTGCGCCAATGACTGCCATGGAGGAGTACAAGAAACCCGTGATTGAAGCTGTTATCCATCACAGTAGTCTGAAATGTTAATGAATCGAAATATAGATCAGTAGTAATCATTCCTTTGAAGCGATCGGTTCGTTCTCCACTTTCTTCCAATAGGTAATGGGCCCAGGGCTGTAACCGTCGCAACCGATCAACAGTTGGAGTCAAGATTTTTTCACTTCGAAGAAATTCCCCTTCAAGAATGGAGACGACATGGAGTTACGAACCTCAATGGAAGTCACTATAGCACCTGGAAGACGAAGGTTGAGTTCCTGCTGGTAAAAGACGACCTGTGGTGGCACGTGATCGGATTCAAACCGGCGGCGGTGGGCGCTACGGCGAGCGCTATTACCGGTGCCATGAGTGGAGCTGCGACGACCATGGGTGATACTGTGGTGGAAATTGAAGCTTGGACCACCGGAGACCCACGATTGGGCTACTTCTGGAGGAAACCCAGCTGAACCTTTTTAAGACCTCCAAGACGGCAAAGGAAACCTGGGACGCTCTCCGGAACCACTACGAGAAAGCAACGCTGACGTCGAAGGTTCACTGCTGAATCAGTTCTTCGACAAACGGTATACTGATGGCGAGGACATCGAGCGGCACGTGTTCAAGCTAGAAGAGCTTTTTGAGCGGCTGTCCCAGAATCAACACACTTACGACGGCGTTGGAGACACGGTCAGACGACGACTGAACACTCGAGCTGATCAAATCCAAGGTAACGGTTGAGGTGTCCAAACGGGGAAGCAGCAGAAGCAGCGAATTCGTGCTGAAAGCTGATGGCGAGAAGCAGAAGAAAATGGTGATTTACCACAATTATCCCATATGTGCGTAGGCGCAAACTGCTTGAGTACTTTGGACGAGAGCGTGAAGCAGGACGTCTACCTATAGGATGGCGAGAAGACCACCACGGAAGGAGTTGGCTCGTGAAGGCTGATCAGGGAGTCACCAGAGGGTGAACGCCACTCTGTTTTTCTCTCGGATGTAATGTATGTTCCACAGTTTCAGACCAACCTTATCGCGGTGAAGAAAAGGAGGAACCAATGCCAAGGAAGGACGATTTCCAAAGTTTAGTCGGTGCTTTGCTGTATGTTGCGGTAAACACGAGGCCCGATGTTGCCATTATCGCGCGTCAATTCTATGGCCCCATGTGAGCAATCCTAGCTGAGGTGATTGGACGGAGGCCAAAAGGACGCTCCGTTACCTGATGGCGACCGTCGACTTGACGATGGAGCTTGGCGGACCAGACCAACTTGAGGGATTAGAGGTCAAATTCTGGATTAATCTTTTTATTAGGTGGACCGATTTCGTGGGCTGCTCGGAAACAGCAGTGCGTTACCCTTTCTTCAACCGAAGCGGAATAAGTGGCATTAGCCGAGGCCTGCCAAGAGCTGCTGTGGTTGCAGAAATTGATGAAGGACGTTGGTGAGAAGCCTACCGGACCAATCGTAGTACGAGCGGACAATCAAAGCTGCATTGCAATGCTGCGAACCGAAGGAGGAAGTCGACGGACCAAGCACATCAACACGCGGTTCAATTTCATCCGAGACTTGCTAAGCAGTGACGCCATCAAGGTTATCTACTGCCCCACCAAATCGACGATCGCTGATGCCTTGCCAAACCGTTGTTGAGGGTGAAGCTGGAAACTTTCCGGATCCAGATGAGACTTCAACCATTGCACTGATGAAAACTAAGGAAAAAATCTGTAACTTTTGTCGCTTTTAAGCGTGGCTAGTAAACAAGGCCATTTCCGCTTGGAAATTATCTGGGAAATCGAATGGAACTGGTTTCAATCACCGCACGGATATATTTGTGGAGTTATAGAGCTTATTTTACCCCTCGTTTCCCCTTGAATTCTTGAATAATTTATAGACATCTTTGCACGAAGAGGCTCAAGATCAACCAAATGGGACTAGTCCCATGTGAAATTTCCCAGAAAATCGAATAATATCTGTTTCAATCACCGCACAGCATTGTGAACGAAGATATGGCTGGTTTTATCCCACTTCCCCTTATATTATTTAATAGTTTATAGATATCTTTGCACGGAGTGGCTCAAGATCAACAAAATAGGTCCAATGTGAAATTTTCTGGAAAATCAAATAGAGGTTGTTTCAACCACCGCACGACTCTGTTAACGAAGATATGGCTGATTTCACCCCAGTTCAACCCATATAGTTGAATTATTTATCCCAAGAATATAAGAGGAAGTGAGGTAAAATAAGCTAAATCTTTGGTCACAGAGGCGTGTGATATATCAAACAACCTTTATACGGATTTTCAGGAAATTTTACAAAGGACTAGCCCTATTTTGTTGACCTTGAGCCACTCCGAGCTAAAACATCAATAAACTATTCAATAATATAAGGGGAGTGGGGCAAAATCAGCCATATCTTCGTTTACAGAGCCGTGTGGTAAATGAAACAACTTTTATTCAATTCTTCCAGATGTTTAACATAGGACTAGTCTTATTGGGCTAATCTAGAGCCACTCTGAGCAAAGATATCTATAAATTATTCAAAAATATAAGGGGAAGTGGGGTAAAAATAGGGGCCAATTATAGAAATCGAGTCGACCGTCACTTTGCTCGACAGAGTGATTTTGCTATTACAGATGTCGAGATCGACGAAATTTAGTCGAGTTGGTCGACTCAATCGATCGCTCAGAAACTAGTGAGTGATCTGTCACATTTTGTAGTTTAAGAGTTTGTTTTGATCTGCGATTTTTATCGATTCGTGGTAATTCGTTTAGTAAGATAAGAAATACACTAAACCAGTTTTTTTTGCAGGTGAATTAACAGAAAAACAATTTACTTCTAGCAAAAAATGTCTAATCTTATTACAAACAAAACAAGTTACCGTCAGTTTGAATAGCTCATTGAACTAATTAAATGTAATGTGGATAGCGTAAGAGGCTTTGTGGCATGGAGCCAGTAAAATTAATGCTTAACAGAGAGTGGTAGGAACGAAGAGCTCAATTCATTAGGACCACCAATGAACCTTGAGTCGGAATAACAAAAAGTAAATTTCATATTCTCGTTTGTGATCCTAACATTAGTTCGCAAACCCAGACGGAAACTTAGAACAGTAGTAAAAGTGATGAGCTTTTTAAATTAATCTCAGAACCTTGGGCTTTTCCTAAGGTACTTCTAAACGCCTTATTTCAGTACATTTGCACATGGGGTTAGCAAATCGACCCACGAGTTAAGTGTTTTATGAAATAAGTCCTAGATTTCTTGAAGCATAGAAAGAAAAGCTCTTAGTAGTTCAAGATGGAATATACCGAAAAATTCAGGACCAAACATCTTCGAAGTTCAAGATCATATTTCCCAGAAGTTAAGGACAGAACTTCCCAGAAAATCAGGAGAGGACTTCTCAGAGCTCCATTAAGAAGTTAAGGGGAGACGACTTCTTGGAAGTTTGGAACATTCCCGAAGTTTTGGAGTTTTCTCAGACGTCAGGAAAAAAAACTTTCCCGAAGTTCAGGAAGAAACTAACCAGGGAGGGCGTTATCTAATATTTCTCACAAATTCAGAAACAAACTTCCACAAAGCTCAGAACGTCCTGGAAATTCAAGAGAGAACTTCTCTGAAGTTCGGGGAAAGGCTTATCAGAAGTTCCAAAATAAACTTCCCAATGTAAGTTTCCAAAAATGCTAGAGAGCTTTCCCAAAGTTCAAAAGAGAACATTTCTGAATTTCAGAATTTCAGAATGGGGATTTCTCAAAGTTCATGAAGAAACCTCTTCAAAGAAAAGAAAGAAACTTGCAAGAAGAATAGTGGGTACTTCCTAGTAGTTTGAGCAAGGTTTTCTCAGAATTTCAGGAACAAACTTCACATAAGGTCAGGAGAAAACTTCCCAAAAGATCAAAAAAAGTACTTCTTAGGAAAAATCCCTTGGCAACAGAAGAAGCAGTCAATACTAAAATCATTCATATGATCATAATGATATTCATTTCTCATGGCACCATATAAAAATATCGTGAACACCGTCTCCCCAACCGTTCCCATCGTTCTTTGAGCCTTAGGACAAAACCTCATGTAGGAATCACAATTCCTTGGTTTCTATCTCATCTCGTTTGAGAGATTTGGGGGCTTATTACGGGTTTCACTTCACGGTGAAAACGAAGTGAAAACAAAAAACCTTATTACGAATGTCACCCAAGTGAAAAAATATGGAACAGTTCATCCGGGGTGACGTTTCGAATGAACTCGGTGTTATTATGGTTGCCACGATACCATCACGCCACCGAAAAAAGTGACGCCAACCGTAGATTTTTTCAGGGCGACTACGATTTCCACTTCTCTGTCACTTCCACCTCACGGAATTCATTTTTGATCACGGTGATACCAGTAATAGCATAAAACAAGTGAGGTGAAGTGTAAGTGAAGTGAAAGTGATAGTGAAGGTGAAAACCGTAATAAGCCCCTTGATTGTCAAGAAAACTTCGCTGAAGTTTAGCAGAGAAGTATATAAGAAGTATAAAGAATCCTCCAAAAATTAAAAAAAAATCCTCGATTCTGAAAAAGTCCCTACTCAGGATACCAGAAGGTTTGGAAAAAGATTGAATGCTTTACCAGAAGGTCAGAGAACTTCGAGATAAAATCGTTAAAGTGAGACCGATCAACGCATATCTATACAGCAACCTTTAATGTTAAATGTTTAAAGAATTATGTAGTACTGTCAAAAGCTTCAGTATCATCACGTATAAATTGGTGATGACTAGATAATAACCCCTCTTCTGTATCATTTTTGAAATATGTATATTGACACTTGTCCACATATTAGTTAATAACTTCCCCGCAAGGTATTTCAAATCGCGACATTGGCACAGCGGCCCAATGAGTTTTTCTGATTAACAAAAACATTAGAGAAATTCACAAAACAAGAGTGACAAATGTCAATACCTGTTCTTCAGCTCTCAAAAATGACAGCTAAATAGATGAAAGTCCCAAATTACTACATGATGTAATATTTCAAAGACATTTGGAAAAGTTTCAACATTATAGTTAACAGTTGACCTCCGTTATCGAATCGATCAGTTTCAGTCAGTTTCTGTAATGTGCAATTTTACTCGACTCGACAGTGACAAGTGTCGAGTCGAGTTGCTCGACTGGACTTCTATAATTAACCCCATAAACAATATCTTCGTTCACAGAGCCGTGCGGTGGTTGAAACAATTTCCTTGTTTACAAGCCACGCTTAAAAACGACCTAAGTTACAGATTTTTTCCTTAGTTGTCATCAGTTCTTGCCCACTGTGCATTGCTGCTTGAGGAGGAGTGAATGAGTACAGGCAACCCGTGATTAAAGCTGTTATCCACCACAGTAGTCTAAAATGTAAATGAATTGAAGTACAGATCAGTAGTAATGATCCCCTTGAAGTGCTCGATTCGTTCTCCACTTCCTTTCAATACGCCAACCCCTACGAACCTCAATTAAATACGTGGCCAAAACAAAAAAGGAGCTGAAGAACATGCCGAAATCCATCTTTTCATTGTCCATGGCTACGGATCTGGCCAATTGGCGTAGGGCCCCTACCGTTGAAACATTTGTATAGCAAGCTTAATAAACGTGGGAATATTCCTTCCATTGAATCAGCTTTTGTAGCTTTTTTGTCTTCACAGTTCGTCCATGTTCTTAATGCACACTTTATTACTTTGCAGCAGACCTAGTAAACTAGTATAAGGCAGAAGAAGATCTTATCGTTAAAACTACCCTCGTTTAATTATAATTACGAATCTGAATTGTGCTAGATTTAGCTTATTTAGTCGGCGTTGTAAAATCTCACATTTTCAATATGGCGTCTATTTATTCCTGTACATCACAAATATTTACATTATTTTTTTACAGTTTACATAGCACATTATAGGTTCACTACGTGCCTCTTCGCTCTAATATCCCAACTTCATTCGAAAATTCTTCCTCCATGCATCGTCCACACTTCTTTCACCGAACCGAGCAATAAGCTGAATCCAATAAAAGCTCATTTTCCCGCGCACATATTTTCCTGCTCTCCGTATCACTTCACCCACTAGCTAACTGGTAGCTATCTATCATCATATTTATCGCAGTAAGGGCACTTGTAGCATCTCACATTCATCCACTCAGTCTTTTTCATTCGTTTTTCTATAATTCCTTTCCGCTCCGAGGTGTCCAGTGATTTCCAATTCAACTCATCCAGTTGCACTCATCCACCCACCAAAGCGTTGGAATCGGACACGTGCTCTTTTTTAATTGAATCCCACCGCGGCCCCCATCCTTTGCTGCACAAACAGCCCCAAAGCCTAATCAAAAATTTAGCCACTCTTTTATTTGATTGCACTTAACTTTGCACTCTTCCCCCGGCGCATCCCCTGGGCTCACTTCTCTTCGCGCGGCAAAATGATACTTCAACCGCTCCCACCCTTTCACGCTCGATTGCAATTCAATACTGGAAAAAAATGCCATTTTCCCATTCCTACTCACATTCGTCGCAACCGGATCAACGATATTAGATTCCAAATTTGCCTGCACTATTTCCGGTGCTTTTCCATTGACCTCGTCCTTGTCGTTCCGTTGAAACGCAGCAGTTGACAAGTAACTGACTGATTCACTAACAGGTAGGTCGCTGGTGACGTGAAGTTTCGTGTATCGAATCGACGACCGAACAGTTGGCGCGCGCAATCCACCACGACGATAACGACGATAACGAGATGAAGTAGGTACCGAGCTAACGAAAAAATACGAACGAGCGCAGACGATCCTTTCTGGTTGGCATACAGTTTGCCACTGATTGGGGAAGCAAAACACAGAACACCAGTAAGCAACGCTTTGGGGCCACCGGTTGGTTTGATAACCGCCAGGCACGTTGCCCTCTATCCACTTCGCCTATCGTTATCGTCATCGTCATCGACGTCGGTGTCGGCGTCGTCGGCGTCGTGGCCGTAGCAGGTTCGTCTGTTGGTCGGCCTTTGGAACGAAGCAAATTTGTCTGACTGCCTAGCAGCACTGGGGGCACCAGCTGTTGGGTTTTTTGTTTATCGTGTGCTTCGGGCATACAGATGGAATGTAGATGTCGTACTTTCCTTAATGATAGTGATTTTGGATGTTTTTATTAACTAGAGGATCGGTTTTTTGAATGCCTATACATTATGAAAGTTCTCAAGAGATGCAGCATTATTTTATACAGTTTGATGGAGACGCGTGATCTTTAACTTGGGCTACGTACAGCGAACACAGTCATCGTTCATTCCCTGATGATGTTCATTTAGGGTGTTCGTCTTTGATTTTAGTGTAAGGTCTTCAAGTACGCAGTACGTAGTCATGGCTGGCCCACAATTGATACGTTGCGGATGCGTTTGCGTGAATTTGACAGTTTTTCCATAGATTTTCTGTCAAATTTACGTCAACGCATCCGCAACGTATCAATTGTGGGTGACTCTTCAGAGTTGCTGAATATCAACCACACTTGGTGATTATGACAAAACAACACATTTAACTTAGAAGACACAGTCAAAGCTAGCCATGATTAACACAGAAAACAAAATATGAACTTGAATAGACGCGTAAAGCTTCCCCTCAACCAATCTCAGGCCAAAGTAAACAGTTAGGGGAGGATGGTAAAAAACGCACCGTTTAAGCAACATTGTGAATTAGTTTCTAGGGAATGGAAGCAGAAATTTAAGAAGAAGTAATTGATTATAGTGCATTACGATGTTTTCGTTGTAACTCAAATGTGATTTAAATTCAAAACGATGGTTTTTCATGATGTTTTAAACCTTTTTCAATTGGGTCAGAAGATTTGAGCATATATCAGGGCTGGTAGCGAGTCACTTTTTAGTGACTTGGTCACTATTTTGAGTCTAGTCACTAAAAAGTCACTATTTGCATCCAAAAGTCACTAAAGTCACTATTTTTCGGAAAATGGTCACTAAAGTCACTATTTTCGCACTGCCGAATGTGAAAAGTTAAAAAAAATCACTTGTTCATATTGTATAATAGTCAACCAAATTTGGCGATCTGGCCATACCTCATAAAAGTCGAGAAGTAAAAACTAGATGCCCTGGTGAACGCTGTCCTGCCGCTAACTCAATTGAACTTGTCAAATGCAGAGCGCTGGTCGGTCACAGCACTCTAGATTTGCTTGAATGTGACGCACGTGGTCCCATAGTATAAAATATTTCATTGTGTTTACAATGTTCTAGCTGTTTCATAATAATTTTTCATATTTCTATACAAATAAACCTAATGAAGTCCATGTCCGAACGGGATAGGTGTGACAACTTAAGGCGTTTATCCAATATACAAATAAAAGGACCAATGAAGAAACTACATACAAGAATCAAGTCATATTTGATTTACACTCACTTTTTTTCAAAAATATTTTGTTCGATTCTGTTTTTTCAAAAGTGAAAAGTGAAAAGTGGGAACGAACTGAAAATCAGACAAAGGGCTCATTCTCGTTTATTCCTGTAGTAATTCTGAATCTAGATTTGATTGTTGTTATTCCGTCAGTCAAGCAAACTCAATTCCATCATAGATGAAATCGGGATACACTACAATTCGACCAGTTTATGGAAGCGTAATGATTTCAAAGTTCCATTAAAACTCGTACACAAGAATTTTATATTTTGCTGATATTTCTGAGACAAATAATCTTAATTTTTTATATTATTATTTATTAAAAATTCACAATTAATCGAATATATAAGCTTATTCTCACTTTGCTTGACTGCTGTTAAACCGAATATTTTTGTGCAAAGTTGTAAAACTTGTTAAGTAGAAACTGATCTAAAAAATTTTGATAAAGTTTACAAGCTATTGTTAAGCATGCTGATCTATTTCAATCATATTTTGTAAGGTTTCTTCTAGAGGGAAAAACCACCCATACATCTAATGTACGCTGATCTGGAAGGGTTGATGCAAACCACAGTCGTTTGAGTTTGTAGGCCCAATTTGTGGCCTTCGAATACTTCACTTCCAGAGAACAGTCGGCCCAGATGACTATATTAAGAACTTGCTACCTGCCCTTTCAGGCCTATTTAAATAAGCAATTTCAATAACAAATGATTGAATAAAGTAGGAAATATTTTTTTGAGATGTGCTCGGCCGTCCAAACTGCCCAGGAGATCAGAACTTAAGATGAACAGCTGTAACAGTAGCTATATTCGCTTTGCCATAATATGATAGGTATTCAAATATATTCAATGAATGTCCTGGAAGACCAACTGACACTATGAGATAATCGTGGGATATTCTATGCCAAACAAACTAACTTAACTTTGTATAGCCCTTAGAGCTATTGTTACAATTGTAGACCATACATTTTCAAGGACAGTTTGAATTAACTGAAACTAGCAAGGTTATCCTTTGACGTCTGAGGACGTTTTAAAATATTCATTGAATTTGTTTGAATATTTATCGTAGCTTCGTATAGCCCAAAAAGCTACAATTGCTACTGTATATCGGAAGTTCTGAACTCAAGATCAGTTCTCAAGATATCGCATTATATTCCAAAAGACTCACTTGATTTGGTCAAATACATATTGCTACTTTGCTAAGTCCAAAAAAGCTGGTGATTTTCAGCTACAATATTTAAAATCTTCGGCTGTAGACTTTTAGTTTTAAATTCCAGGAAACTTTGGATAACCTAGAACAACAGAAGATTAATGTCTGTTGTTCTTCCAAAATATTCATTTTCGTTACAACTGTTGGCCCTATGTTCTCAATGATAGTTTGGATGACCTAGAACATGTCATATTGCTTTGTAATGTTTTTTTACTTTATGAATATTTATTGAATAGGTTTGAATATTTATTGTAACTTTGTATTTCCAAAAATTTTAAACTTAAATTTTGAGTTCTGAACCCTCAGTCAGTTTGGATGACCTAGACCATCCCAAGATTATCTTCTTATGTTTTTTACGTTCGAAAATATTCACTGAATATACGTGAATACGTGACGTTACTTTGTATAACCCAAAAAATTACTGTTACTACAGTATATTTCAAATTACGAACTCTAGGACGGTTTGGATTTTCTAGAGGATCTCAAAGTTATTAAATAATGAGTGTTGCCCTTCAAAAAGATTCATTGAATATGTTTGAATCCCAATATATAGCTCAAAAAACTTTGGTAACAACGGTAGATCTTATGTTTTGAACTTAAGTACAGTTTGGAGTACCTAGAATATCCCAAGATTGTCGCATTATGTCTGTAAGCCTTCCACACTATTCAATCAATATAAATACAAATTGTCCCTTTACACACTCTACACACCTAATGTTACAACTGTAGATCTTGTGTTCTGAACTCAAGGATAGTTTGGATTACTTAGGTTATCCCCGTTCATCTCATGGTGTTTTTTTCTTTACGTTCGAAAATTACATATGGTTTAACACGTAGCGTAAATTTGTATAGCCCAAAAAGCTAAAGTTACTACTGTCGATCTTTAGTTCCGAACTCAAGGTCAGTTTCGATGACCTAGAACATCATCAAGTTTTCAAATAATGACTGTTGATTCCAAAAAGTTTATGCAATATGTTTGAATACATATCGGAATCTTATACAGCTCTAAAAGCTTCTGTTACAACTGTAGATCTGAAGTTCGGAGCTCTGGTTCATCTTGGATAACCTAGAATATTCCAGAAAGATAAAAACATATTAAAAGTTTATCAACTAGAATTTAATAATGCGTATGCAAAGGTACAATTTTCTGAAACAACGCTTTACACTATTAATAAGGCATTTATTTTTTCTTCCTGAACTTCTTCAGCAAGATATGTCAGAAGTAATTTTAGCACAGACCATGCTGGAAGGCGTTTCAACCATGCGAATAGGCCCATCCTCGCAAAAACGAGCTGCGTACCAAGTGTGTGTAGCAGGTTGTGGAAGTCGCAGGTCGCGCTTGATTACGTCGCTTCTTTACAAAGAAAAACCCAAGAAGTGACTCTGGGCCGTAGTATTATTCATTATTTGCAAACGGGGGTAATCACTTAGTTAATTTTTACTGTACTTATACAACTTATAAAACAAATGTATAAAAGATTGAAAAATACTTAAATTTGGAAATCACTTTTTAGTCACTATTTGGTCACTATTTGGTCACTATTTTTATTATTTTAGTCACTAAAGTCACTATTATTTATCCCTTAATCCGCTACCAGCCCTGATATATA
The DNA here is from genome assembly GCA_034211315.2 of Aedes japonicus. Taxonomy (NCBI): domain Eukaryota; kingdom Metazoa; phylum Arthropoda; class Insecta; order Diptera; family Culicidae; genus Aedes; species Aedes japonicus. Next base: position 16,626 of record JASCZW010011017.1, on the reverse strand, counting down.
TATTGAGTAGGTCATACTACTCATCGTAATTGTTTGCAATAATGTGGACATTGAAAAAGCGACTATTTTCGGATGGATGGGAAAAAAACGGAAAAAGATATTTCAAAAACCGATTTTTTTAAATTAAAAATTAAGAAATTAAAAACTTCCAAAAAATACTTCGACTCCTTGCCGCGCTGCCTTGCGGCAGTTAGCCGGAACTTTAGCCATAGGTAAAACAATAAGCTTGTAGGTATATTCTTCTGTTCCTTGGTCGCCTTTTTGATCAAATCTTCCGTCGTTTTTGCCACGAAATTATTTGAATATATTCTCCACTTCAATTTGTCCCAGAAATTCTCGAGTGGACGGAGATGGGGCACGTTGGGTGGGTTAGCATACTTGGGCACCACAGGAATGCCCAACCGCTCCATTTTCTTCAGCGCCCGCTTCGAGCAGTGGGCTGACGTTAGTTCCGGCCAAAACACCACATCGTCATCCTTGTGGTACTTTTACTACTTCAAATTTTAGTCAGGTTTATGAGAACCTACACAGCTTCTCTACAACGAACTTAAAATCTTGATTTCTAAAGTTCCTTTTACTCCATCGATCAAAGGTTTTATTTTGACTTTATGAACTCGTAAAATGCTGTTTTGAAATGCCGTTTGGAAAAAGACTCATTCATATTATGTTATTATGGTCAGTTGAAAAAGCATTTTAAAATAATTTTGCCTCCAATAAATGCATTGAACGCTCGACCAAAAGGAAACAACAAAATTATTTCAAGTCTTGTTATTCAGTTACACTGTTTTTGTTACAAAGGTTGTTAGAATTTAGATCGCGGATGTAGTTAAAATAACAAAAAATGGAACAAAAAATCCTCAAGATGTAACACAATTATAGCAAACTATGAAATAGGTATAACATAAACAAAACAAATTTTTTAACAGTTTTGTTACGATGTAGCAAAGGCATATCAGCTAGTGTTAGAATTAATTTATTTCGCAGATTGTTATAAGTATGTTGAAAAATTATCCAGATAATCAGTTAGTTGTTACAAGATTTGTTATAATTTTGTTATTTTTATATTATGCCATTCTGGTCGGGCGGCTAATTGGCATTGAGAGAAGTTACAAAATGACCAAATAGTTTGATAGTAGCCATTGTAAAGGTAAAGTGGCTTTTTGGGAAAGTTGTGATTTCTTCCGATAACCAAGAAATCATTGAAATGTGGAAATAAACCAGCTTTTAAATGTAATGCAAATGAACTGTAGATCAGAGACCAATTCTGGCATTCTTTTAGATAACCTTATGGAATTTCACAAATTTGCAGGAAATTTATGATTAATTTATCTAATATATTTTGTTTAATATTTAATTGTGTTTTTGTAGTTGTAAACTCGAATAATTTCCGAGGCGCATCAATTTTCGGCTCTGATTGTGTGTGTGTGTGTGTGTGTGTGTGTGTGTGTGTGTGTGTGTGTGTGTGTGTGTGTGTGTGTGTGTGTGTGTGTGTGTGTGTGTTACAATAAGCCCCGCATGTAAACATTACCGATATCATTTGGATAAGGGCACTGCAACACACTTAATTACAGTCGCTTGTTCATTCGTAAACATGAAAATTCTCGACGTTGATTCGTAATTAGCTTCATGCACTCGTGACAAAATAAGCGCAAAAATTGACGTTGACAAACCGCCCGTTAGATATGCAACCTACACAACTACGTGGTGAACGCATCTGAAATTATGTGGCAGCCTTTCACGCACGCATGCGCATTGTCTTCGTTTGCTGCTTCTGACAAGCAAATGGCCGTTTTCTACATGCCCTGGTCTTCTTTTTTTTCACTCCACACTGCCAATATCAAATCTCCGCTATGAGGCGACTCTACAACAAACTTCAAAACTGCAAATACCGACACTCAGACATTTCGGGAGGGAATCGATTGTATTCACTACGTCTTTCCCAAGGCACGCCTACATTTCTGGATCAACAATAAAAAAGGGCCAATCATCATTTGTAAACAAACACCTCCGAGCCTATTTCCTCACAAAACGTAGGCCACTCACGCAAACCAATACCATCATAATGTAGGGGAAAGTTTCCCCTACACGACGATTCTGTAAGTTTGCGTGTATAAAGGGCGATACGGTCAAAATTTGGTCAATATCAACTTGACGTATTTCTTTCAATTTTGCATTTAAAAAACCTGAACACCCCTCATTTTGAAGGTATGTGTGTGTAGAATGTTGCTCCTATTTTGATTTTGGAATTCACTCTTCAGTTGTCAAAATGCCGTCCAAGCAAGAAGAGCAGCGTATCAAAATTTTGCTCGCGCATCGCGAGAATCCGAGCTACTCGCACGCAAAGTTGGCAAAATCGCTAAAAGTTGCCAAATCAACCGTTACAAATGTAATTAAAGTGTTTGGGGAACGTTTGTCGACAGCCAGGAAGTCTGGATCGGGGGGAAATCGAAAACCGGAAGCCGCTGAGACGACAAAGAGAGTTGCCGGTAGTTTCAAGCGAAACCCTAACCTATCTCTCCGAGATGCCGCAAATAAGCTGGGTGTATCGTCTACAACCGTGCATCGAGCCAAAAAACGAGCCGGACTATCGACTTACAAGAAGATAGTGACTCCAAATCGCGATGATAAACAAAATACGACGGCCAAAGCGCGATCCCGGAGGCTGTACACGACGATGCTGACGAAGTTTGACTGCGTGGTAATGGACGACGAAACCTACGTCAAAGCCGACTACAAGCAGCTTCCGGGACAGGAGTTTTATACGGCAAAAGGAAGGGGAATGGTAGCAGATATTTTCAAGCACACAAAACTGTCAAAGTTCGCAAAGAAATATCTGGTTTGGCAAGCCATCTGTACCTGTGGCTTGAAAAGCAGCATTTTCATAGCTTCCGGGACTGTCAACCAAGAAATTTACGTGAAAGAGTGTTTGAATAAACGTCTGCTGCCTTTCCTGAAGAAACACGGTTGTTCCGTACTGTTTTGGCCGGATTTGGCATCTTGCCATTACGGTAAAAAGGCCATGGAGTGGTACGCCGCCAACAACGTACAGGTGGTTCCCAAGGACAAGAACCCTCCCAACACGCCAGAGCTCCGCCCAATTGAGAAATACTGGGCTATTTTCAAGCGGAACCTAAAGAAGACCAAAAAAACTGCTAAGGACGAGCAGCAGTTCAAGGCAAACTGGCTTTCTGCGGCGAAGAAGGTGGACAAGGTGGCTGTACAAAATCTGATGGCAGGGGTCAAGCGTAAGGCCCGGCAATTCGGATTTGGAAAAGCGGAAGCCTAACTGAATATTTTTCCTGAATTTTATACTAATTGAACTTGAAAAAGAAATTTAATTTGATTTTTTAAATAAACGATTTCACCGATTTACACGCGTTTTCCCTTGACCAAATTTTGAACGTATCACCCTTTATAACTCAGAATCTGTACTAGATATCGAAAATTTAATCACATCAGTTTGTATGCTTACTTGCTGTGAGCAATCTGATAGAGTTCGATTCGGTGTTCATTCACTAACAATCGAGACTTATCAATTTGAAATAGCAAGGTAAGTTTGTGAGAGAGAGAAATAAAAGATAGGCAAAAATACACGGAGCAGCGATTCACCTTAATACCAGTGGTAACATTTTCACAATCATAATTGAAGTTTGTATCACTGAAAGTACTAGTATTATATTCAGTTTCCACTCGTGGTTTTCATGAAAACCAGTATGTACTTCTTGGTTTTCCACGATTATCACTGTTTGATCTCCAACTGTCTTGGAGCTTTCTTCTTTATCTTGAGTGTTGCCCATTTTTACACTTTGCACTTTACAACTGTCCGATCGGTAAATGTCGCTAATCACTTTTAAATTTTCTAAGGGCTGCCTCACGGTCGCCATGTATTTTATTGTTAATTGGTCTTTCATGAATTGTGATAATTTGAAAGACACTCAGATTCATGTGACTGTCCGAAACTATATGATTTTATTACCTACGTACATCTACATCTACGTAACTTAACTCTACACATGATTTAACAAATTTAGGGGTTGGACTTAAGAGTCTTCATGCAGAGTTATCCAATCACGTTCAAGTAGCATGAGTGGTGGTAACTCGCTAAGTATAACGTAAAAGACGAAGCATAGCATAAACCAGGTTGCACAATATCGTAGGTGGTACAAGCTCTGAACTGTTGTTAAGAAGGAGCCGCACCTTCATCGGCTGCTGCGAGATAGTGATTTGGGAGCAATCCGTACCTCTTAGATAAAGGGTGTGTCGATTTCCAACAGACCTGGCCACGTCCTTACTACTAGTGGGAAAAAGGAAGAAGTGTTAGTCCGACACTTAATAGAGATGAGGAGAACTCCACGATATCTCATAAGTGTCCCGGGAAATCTGGAATTATGTTAGTTGGGAGGGTAAGTTTCAGGATACGCTCAGCAAGCTGTATTTCAATCTACATATTTGAATATTTAAGAAATTAAGTTGGTGATAAGTTTATCCACTGTTGGTTGTCGCCGTTCGTTACCTAAACATATTGAACTAAAATCTCTTAAAAATCAGCGCTCATGGTGAACCTTCTTTACAGAATAATGTTGCTCTCCGTCACTCCTGAAAGTTTTCCTGATAGTTCCAATGTTAAGAATATCTACACCCACAGTCAACGTAAAAGACGAAGGTAGCCGAAAATGTCAACAAAAAATTCTAGGCCCTCTGGCACTTTTGTCAACGTTGTAGAAAAATGTTAATTGTTCGCGACCTGCATTCTCGTTCATGCGGAAAAGAAACAAATGTTAAACATAAATATTGAAGATGATATTTTTGGGTACAGCCAGTACGTTGTTTATGAGAAGGTTCATGGACTACAGCTCGTAAATTGGCTAATCTGAGATGACTGTTTCTAAGGATAAAACATGGGAAATATTTTACCATAGACCTGGACCGGAAGGCACGGTATCTGGCTGACACGAAGTGGGCCACGATGGTCATTTTTTTTAAGCCCGGATGAAGCAGGCGGTACGAACAAACCATAGATCGAAGTTGCACAGAGAAAAATAATAAATTTTATCAAGCGCCTAAAATTTTCCCTCATTTAATTGAAAGCCAAAGCAAGCGAAAACAACGAAATTGTATGCAATCTTTCATGTGCTATACAACAATGTTTGATTGTCCATACAACAGATTAGATTCAGGCGTTCTCTGAATTATATTTACAAGAAATATTCCATTAATTTCAGACAAATCTAGCATTCTCTTTAGATTGATGCATTAGATAACGCAGTAAATTAAATGTTTCTTTCAAACTGTGTGCAGACAAATTGATGAAGCTGTCAATTTTTCACTGTATATAGGCTACTAGTATATTGACTACTGACCGGTGGATCAACCATTAGGTGGCAGGGTAATTTCATGAAAAAGCGGAAAATTTAGTCGTATTTTTCCGCTTAATTTCATACAGCAGACCTGATTCAGAAGAAATATCGCTTAAGTCTACAAAAGATATATCGCGTAAATTCATGCAAAATCTAGCGTTAGAAATAAAGAACGCACCAGCTGCAAAGTTTGATTAAGCTGTGAACGGGGTAACATTGATTAGCGGGTTAATATTAATCGGTTTGGCCCATATCATGAATAGTTTAAATAAACATTTTCCGTTGATACACTTTCTAACCATGAATGATGTTTTTTAATCAATTATTATTTGCTTCCGAAAGCTATAATATTGGTTTAAATATTCAGTGTTTTGAGTGCCAGGAACTGAAAATTGAATTGAGCATAGCTTTTTGTAGTTTAAAAATGGTGTGTTTTCTGATTGCATTTAACCGCTATTATACTTAGTGAATGTCTTTAAAAGCATTCATACTGTTGTTTCAAATTTGAAGTAATATTAAATATACTTCCTTGTATCTCCTTAAGAGAAACTATATGAAAAAAAGCGAAAACAAAGATAAGCAAGAATTCAGTGTATCGTTTATCAAACGCTCCCTGCTGTCAATCCCACATCCCGGTGGAAGTGACGAGGATTTCTCGGCTTCCATTACAGCGAGTATCACGAAAACACATGCCTACATTTTCCTTATTTCATCGGCATTTGACTCCTGAAGAACTCAGGGTGTGGGGGTGCCATATTTTCGACCCACTAAAAACCTACCCGTGCCACGAGCCCCGGCCTTTTCAGGAACCACCTTTCGCTATTATTTCTGGGAGGAGGCTATTGTGTGTTACTCACCCGCTTATGTCTAACTAGATACTACTTTAGTAGTTAGTTGACCCTCTTGACCTGTCGGTAGTCGTTTCGCCATTTTTCTTGGAGCCCTAAGACAATCTGAGAGACTGCCGTGTTTACAGCGTCCCAGGTGTCCTGTTATCGACACATTCTCTGGACAAGATTGTGCGGGGTCGTGTCCCGACCGCTCACGGGAATCATGCCGTTCCTTGCGTCGTTCCAGATATTTCCGGAATCATTTGGTTAGTCCACCGACCTTTGGTGGAATTATTTTCACTCCCTCTGCCACCTGACTATTGATGCAACTCTGGCGGTCTTGTGGATACCTCTTGTGCCCCTTTGCTCAAAGCACTCTGTGTCCTCTTTTATGATGCTGCCGATGGGCATCATCCTCAATAGAGCGCATACGGCGTCGTGTGAAACTGTGCGGTATGCGCGGACCACTCTCAGGCACATTAGCCTGTGGGTATTTTCAAGCTTTCCGAGGTAGCTCTTAGTACTCAGGGCGGTGGCACATACCGACACACCGTACCTCACTATAGACAAGGCGATGCTGGCCAGGAACCTACGTTTGCTCCCCTGTATCGCTGAGCTATTTCACATCATGCGGGATAATGCCGATATAGGCATAGAGGTTTTTTTGAAGGCTTGGTCAACCTGGCTGGTTAATGACAGCTTGTCATCGATCATACCTGCACTAATCGTCACGTGTTGCTCCTATTTCCGGTTGTTAACAACCGTGACCTCGGTCTTGTGGTGGGCTAGCCCCATTTGCCTGGAACTCATCCATCTCTTCACAATGCCGATGGAGTGCGAGGCCGTTAACTCGATCTCTTCGATGGATTCACCACATATTGCCAGGGTGATGTCGTCCGCGAACCCGACTATCTTCACCCCGTTCGGGAACTCAAGCCGTAGTACGTCATCGTACATCGTGTTCCATAACACCGGACCCAGGATCGAACCTTATGAGATGTCTGCGGTCTGGATCTGATCTGAACACGTTTCTGACCTGCCTCTGTGTTGTATACTAGTACGCGATTCTGGAAGTAACTTCCAAGAATCTTGTACAGGTACCCAGGAACCTGAAGGCGTTGGAGCGAGTCGGCGATAGCCACCCAACTGGCGCTATTGAATGCATTTCTCACGTCAAGGGTGACAACTGCACAGTATCGTACTCCTTGCCTTTTGTGCTGGATTGCCACCTCAGCCGTCTTGGTGATGGACAGGATGGAATCCACCGTCGACTTCCTTTTACGGAAGCCAAACTGATTATCAGACAGACCGCCTATACCCTCCGTGTATGTTGATGGCCAGGTTCGGAATACCATCCGGTCCCGGCGCTAAGACTTTGCTATCGCAATGAGTTCCTCATTCGTCACCGTCACCTCGTCGCCGGCCCCCGTTGTGCCGTTGTCTATGCCCACGTGGGCTCGGGTGTTCGGCTGAGCCGTCCACCCTTCCGTCGCAATGACAGCGTTAAGGTTTGGGATACTGGAACGCTGGTCATGGAACAAATCTACGAATACGTCCCTCAACGATCACCTTCAGCAGCTCTGATGAACGCTCGGTTTGAGCCACCGATCCTCTGGTTTTGGCCATTACTACCCGTTAGACGTCACCTCACGGATTCGTATTGGCCTTCTGACACAGGCCCTCGAAGCAGGCCCACTTGCTGGCCTTTATCTTCCTCTTTAGTGCTACCTTCGCGGTGACTAGCGTCCCTCTACGCTCGATTCTATTGTCGTCTGACCGCGCTCTTTGCATCCTCCGTCTTGCGTGGAGGCATGTTCTTCGGAGGTCGGCGATCACCCATTAGTACTTTTTTAAGATGTATGTTAGTCCCAAGTGTCATGTGTTGGTTCTTTATATATTTCTAGCTGAATTAGTATAAACGGAGTAGCAACTTCGGGCGGTCAATCATGCTCTCGCTCACAATAATAATTGTACATTAGCATATGAATGACATTGAGAAACGAGCGTTTGAACGATGAAGCCGAAACGTTCTCAATACAAACATATGCCGGCAATTTCAACCACACGCATGACTTCTTTGCACAATAGGCATGATTTCATTATTATAACCAATCGCACTCATATAAATCATGGCACCCATAAATCAAACGTCCGGCGAGAAGAGCACAGCACTGCTACATATGATACACAATTCACCAACCTGTTATCTTATCACGTACGGCGGAGATAGCAACCTTATCGCCACAACATCGTGTGTTTATTATTATATGTTCACTTTTGCAACTCGTCTTCACCCTAAAGTCTGTGCAGTGCACACGTGGTCGGTTGGTAAGTGAGGAATAAGAAGAAGCGAAAGTTTTGCATGACTCGTCATCGCTGGCTTCACACCAGCATATGCCCAGTAGTGGGACGAACTGTTGAGCATCCTTGTGCCTCTTCTCAGCCATGTGACGTCGTCGACTTCGATATCCTCGCCATCAGTGCCGTCATCCTCACGTTGTTCCATAGACACTCAGAGAAAAAAAAAACAGAATGGTCCACATGGGATCGATCATGTTTGAATAGGTTCCGCTGAATAAATCAAATTTTAATCCGATATTGATTGAACGAACACACATTTACATTTAGGTGGGCGGTTTGATTGGGACGGAAGATGGGAACCTTTTTCCCAGTGCTTTCGTTTTGGTTAGGCAAACTGTTATCGTTCCACAGGGCGTCCTCCATCATCGTCAACATTTCATCATTGTGGACTTGGCTCGTCGCTGACGTCGTCGTCGTCGTCGTCGCCTTCTTCGTTCTTCGTTCGTGTCGAGATGGGTGATTGATGGGTGGTGGTCGGTGGGATATCGTTGTTGCACACAAACTGGCAGCGTGGTTCTTTGACTCTCAATGTGGGTACGGAACAAGTGCGCCGGGTGTTGCAAAGTACTGAAAAGTACCTCCTAGCTGGATCGGCTCTGTTTTGTGCATACACATTCCAGCAAATGGAATAATTAGACCTACCGGATTAGGAAGTATAGAGCAAGGGAGGGGGTCTGGGAAAGCGATCGTTTGCTGGATGACGAGTTCAGGGGCGACGAATGCGAAAATATTCCATGGTCGAGAAGTGCTAAAAGAGAAAGTTTAGATGTGGTTGGAAACTTGTTTACGATTTTTAACGTTCTTGATGGTCTTGGGGTTGGAAATTTGTTTTTAAATGGTATGATTTTGGGGTTAAAATAAAATCACTTCTGCGCTACAGTGGTACATGAAAACGATTTTTTCATTGCGGGGAAGATAATCAACACTTTTGTATCCGGCTAAAGATAATCCCGTTGTGCACAGTATCTGGTGCAGTTAAGCCTCTTAACAGAGTACATATTCACGTAACGAAGCGGTGATGTCATTTTGGGCTGGTGGGGCTTTTCCTCCTTCCGCAATCGATTATAATCCACCTTGTCATCGACAGACGAAATGTAGTCGGTCGAAAACAAAAAACTTGACGATGAGAGCATGAAAATTGTTTGCAGGTAGGACGAAAAAGGGAATCAACCAGTTGCACGTTTTTTGGCAATCTGCCATACACTTGTTACACGTCCAAACAGCATATTAAGTTGTCTTTGATTTAGATACTCTTATTGCAACGCAAACTTAGAGGATTGGTGATCATGCGGGGTTGGATTGCGCTACTGAGTCTCGTTCGATAGTTAAAATTATGGAAAGCTTAAGTTAAACCTAAATTGGGTTATATCTAATCGTTTTTAAAATAGGGTAAAAAACCAGAGATGAGCCGAATAAAAAATACAATTTAATTTAAAATGGATATTATAAAAATAGAAGAAAGTCTAATGCGGATAGTAGTTGAATTGCGAAGATTGCAGCAATGCTTTAATTGTAGGTTCAATAAGTAGCAATACAATTCATGGGAACAATTAACATGAAAGTAATTTAACCAATCTTGTTGCGTTAAAAATAAATCAGTGTTAACTGAGAAAATGTCACGAATTTAATAGTTTTCACTCTCAAATAAGGTCAAGTTGAACGGCTCTGTTCAGGTAGTTGTTGGAAAAGCATTATAATTTTATTATCATTATTATTGTTTCATTCAAATTAGTACCAAAGGACTAACTGCTTAAAAGCGCGACTACGCCCAAGCAAGCAAAAGTACGAATTTAACTTGAGATGAAAACACAGAAGTTCATATATTTAGTTTAAATTTAATTCCACGTGGAACTTCTTTTTTGCTGAATAATACACTTCATAACAAACAGGCTGAACTTAATTTTCTTTTTTATGTGTCATTAACATTTTGAAGAAACTTGAAAGTTCGAGAAAGTTCGTTGCATATCCATTCAACTCAAACCATCAAGTTCTATGAAGTTATTAGTTGGAGAACTTGGCTTTGAACTACAAAAAATTTCCTTACACAAAGTTCAATCAAAGTACTAACTGTACTTTTAATCTGCGCAAACGTTCACAATACATCTATGTTGATCTACTTTCCTTACTTTTTGGCGCACACGGAAAGTTCTGAGCTGGGACGCACAAAAAATGTCAAAAAGATTGTGTTGGCGGGTCAGGGCTCACACTTAGTGATCTTCCTTCCAAAACGATCGTATATTTCACAGGGTACAATATGAAAATCGATATTATCCTATCGGTGGCTGGCGAATAGGACTGAACGAGCAATAGAAAAAAGTGGAGAAATCGTTCGGGTCCTCAGTCATTGGAACGAGCGGTCGCGAGTTCATCGCGGCTTCTATTTCAGCCAGGACGGTCGAAAGATCTTCGTAGGAGAGCCTTGAATTACCTAGTTGACGATGAAGATGCTTTTTGGCCACCTTGACGGCAGCCTCCCAGAGCCCTCCGAAATGGGGCGCCTTCGGTGGATTCAGGTGCCAAACGATTTCTTCTTCCACACAGAATCTCTCAATCCAATCAACGCTCGGCTTGTCCGACAGCATCCTGTAGAGTTGGTGTAGCTCGTTCTTCGCCCCGATGAAGTTCTTCCCGTTGTCGGAATGCAGATGGCTAGGCCGTCCTCGACGGGCTACAAATCGTCGAAGCGTAGCGATGAAGGCCGGTGTGGAGAGGTCACCCACCAGCTCCAGGTGCACCGCCTTCGTTGTGAAGCACACGAACAGACAGATGTACACCTTCGTGGGCGATGCTCGCTTGTGGATGGCCTTTAAGTATAATGGTCCAGCGTAGTCCACTCCGGTGACGTTGAATGGTCGACTTATGGTGACTCTCTGGGCTGGCAGTTGTCCTATCTGCTGGCTTGCCGGAACGGGATTGGCTCGGGCGCATTGGAAGCAATTTCTGATGATGCTTCTCACAAGTCGTCGTCCGTTGATCGGCCAGTACTCCTCACGCATGACCGATAGAGTTAGGTGGCCGCCACCATGGATGAGTTTGTAGTGGATGGATTTAGCAATCAGCCGGGCTAGAGGATGGAAGCTAGGAAGGACAGCTGGGTGCTTGGATAGGTATGGTTGTTCCGATAGTCGTCCCCCAACCCTGAGCACCCCCTCTGTGTCAATGAAAGGATTCAAAAGCCTTATGGAGGATTTTTGGAGAGTTGCCGACCTTGCTTGAGTTCCCGTAGCTCTTCTTGAAAACAGTCGGCTTGGGCTAGCCGAACCAAGGTCGTTTTGGTTTGGTTGAGTCGTTCCACCGAAAGGGATTGTGGTCTAGCGGGATCGGCAGAGGTTGGCTGAGTTCTTGTTTTGGAGCGCAGATTGTAGTAGAATCTTTGACAGAGTGCAACGCTCCTAATCAGACGAGTCAACGATGAATATCTGGAGAATATCGGGTTATAGGACGGTGTAGTTGTCGCTGCGGCGATCACTACAGCTTTGCGCTCGACGTCGGCTTCACAGCTTTCTCCCTGACTACTATTCGGCCAGCCTGACTGAGGAAGCTGCAACCATTCCGGACCGTGCTTCCATAACTTGCTCTCTACGAAATCGCTGACGTCCATTCCTCTGGATACGAGGTCGGCCGGGTTCTCAAGGCCAGAAACATGACTCCAGCGGAATCCATGAGTGAGTGTTTGTACCTCCGATACACGGTTGGCTACAAAGGTTTTCCATGAGCTGGGAGGAGACCTTAGCCATTGTAGGGTCACAGTTGAGTCGGACCAGAAGAAAGAATCGTCGATGTTCATTTGTAGAGCTTCAACAATCCGGCTATGCAGCTGCGATGCGATGACGGCGGCACATAATTCGAGTCTGGGGATGGACAGTTTCTTCAATGGAGAAACTCGGGATTTGGCTGCCAATAGCTGGACACGTATATTTCCTTCGCGGTCCACACTACGGGCGTATATACAAGAGCCGTAAGCTGTCTCAGAAGCATCTGCAAACACGTGTAGCTGAATTGAAGCATTTGGTAGGAAGGCGTAGCGATGAATGCGGAATCTGGACAAGGCTGGCAGCTGCTCGTACAAAGTTTGCCATTTCTGCCTTATCTGGTTCGGAACTTCTTCATCCCAGGAACATGAAGCCAACCACAACTCTTGGATCAGCATTTTCCCTTAATTACGACCGGAGCAATTAACCCGAGCGGGTCGAATAGCTGGGAGATCTTGGATAGGATTGCTCGCTTTGTTGCCACTTGCTCAGCTTGGTTGACTCGAAAGTCAAATCGAAATTGGTCAGGCTCAGGCTCCCACATGATTCCGAGGGTCTTCACTGTCTCGCCGGGGTCGAATCGGTATGTTGACTGGGTCCCAATCTGATCAGCAGGAATTCCGTGCACAACTTCAAGTTTATTGGAGGTCCACTTACGTAGCGGAAATCCGCCTTTGGCTAGCATTTCGGTCAATTCTTCACGCAGTTGGATGGCTTCTTTGACTGAATTAGCACCACCAATGAAGTCATCCGCATAGAAAGACTTCCTTACGGCCGGGACAGGTAGTAGATACGAATGTCCTTCATCGTCAGCCAGCTGTAGTAGAGTTCTGGTCGCCAAGAACGATGGTGCTAGTACATAGGTGATCGTGAGGAGCTCTTACGATTGGAGTGGGTCGGTAGGTTTAAATCGGTACTTAATTTTCTGTAGCGGAGTGTCCTTTGGATGTACCAGGGTCTGTCGGTACATCTTTTCGACGTCTGCCGTCATTGCTACAGGAAATTTGCGGTTTCGGATGACGATATCCAGCAGCTCGTCCTGCACAGTCGGCCCCACACAAAGAGCTGGTTCAGGGAGAATCATGACGAGGTTTTGATGGAATCATCGAAAACCACCCACAATTTAGTGGTGGTACTGGACTCTTTTATTACCGGATGGTGAAAAACGAAGCATACTTTAGAGTCAGAGGAAGTGTCATCGGGAACTGGGCTCATATGGCCTGACGATAAGTATTCTGCCATAAACTTGTCGTAGTCTTCCTTCAACTTAGGGTCCTTGGTGAATCTCTGCTCGATTATCTCAAAACGGTGTATTGCGGTAGCCTCAGAATCACCAACCATTCCGTTGAAGTTTGACTGCTTAGGCAGTTCGACAATGTATCTGCCTTCCTTGCTCCGGGAAACAGTAGACTGGAACAATTCCTCGCACGCCTTCTCTTCCATTCGCAGCTCCTCAATTTTCCAGAAACGCTCCATGCATTCGTCTAACGAGGGAAGTGAAGTGGTGGCGGTTTTGCAGCAGAGGGATTCCTGGTTCGGAGGAAAAAGATGGGCACCACCAGCAACAATCCAGCCGAAAACACTGTCAACCAGCTCGGGTAATCCTTCGGCAAGCTTGATTCGAGCTGCTGTAGGGAAACAGTCGAAAAAGTGCTGGGTTCCAATTACCAAATCGATCTTGCTGGAACGGTTGAAGTTTGGATCAGCAAGCGAAATGTCACTCGGAAGCTGCCAATCGTCTACTGAGGTGTCTTCTGCAGGAAGGTTGGATATCATCCGTTTGAGAATCAGGAACGTTACATCTCTCGAAAAGCTCCTCTTGCAGGAAAGAATATTGGTTGTCACTGACTCAGTGGCATGATCGGGTTTTTCACCAATTCCGTGGACGAGGACGTTCACCTTCTCGCGTTTCAATTTTAAAAGTTGGGCTAGTCGGTCCGACATCAAATTCGGTTGAGAACCACTATCCAGTAGGGCTCTGGCATAGTGTTCCTTTCCATAGGCGTCGACGATACGGAGGATGACCGTCAGCATGAAGATGGTTGGCTGAGGATTTCGTAACGCGCTGCTGCATTGCACAACTGTGGGTTCGTTCGAAATTGACACCGTCTGCATTGAAACTCTGGACTGGGTTTTGGATGATGAACCTGATTGCTGGGTTGACTTTTGGCTCGACTGGGGAGAGGACTGAGAGCCTTCACCGTTGGATTTTGGAAGCTGGCCAGGGTGGAGGAGAGTGTGGTGTTTTTTCCGGCATAGGCGACAAGAGTAGTTCGAGGGACAATCGCGGGCGAAATGATCTTGGCGGAAGCAGTTCAGGCACAATCGCTTGGAATTTACCGTTCGGAGGCGTTCGGCGGAAGACATCTTGTCAAAGGTTTCACATTTCACCAGCAGATGTTGCTGATCACATGCATGGCATTTAGGAGCAAAATTCTCGGTGGTGGAGTACGAAGACATCTTAATAGGAGGCAGTCGGCGATGATTCCCGTCAAAAATCATTGGGGAGTGGCAAGCGAGCAGAATGGTTGCGCGAGTAGGGGTTCAAACAGGGATATCGCAGCTTGCGGAATATGCTGGAGGTGGTGAGTATAGACCGTAGATTGGCTTTTAAACCGGAACAGTCCGGTTCGTACAGCCAGCACTGGCACTGCAACTTAACGCTTTCTTTACTCCCTTTCTCGCTGGTTTCCTCCAGATCCCTCGAGAGCTGTCTGAACATCCTCCAGCGATTGCCACAGCACGTCGCGCGCTCTCCATCCGTATTTGCACCTCAAGCCCATCCCGGTTCGGCGCGTTGAAGTCTTCGATGAACTGCTCCGTACGGCCCAGTGACGCGAGCAGTGTAGTCCTTCGCGTCACCAGCTGGCTTCGGGCACGAGCGTCACCCATCGCCGCTTCCTGGTCACGAGAAACGCCGGCGGTCGTTGAATTCGAGAACATTCAGCCGATGCTGCCCCTGCCCATTCCTGTATGGGGGTAGTGGCGATGACGCAGGGTTATGTGCCTGATCGGATACTACCGTTCAAATGCCCTCACAATTGGCTTTTGGGCCCTAAACATGAATTACTCGAGAAGTGTCGGTTTTTATTTTAAAGATACTACAGGAAACGAGCTATTATCTAGTTATCAACCAACTAACGACATTACCAGCAATAACTCTTTCGCATTGTACATTCTAAGTTGTTAAGCAGCAACATGAAGTGATCGACCCTACTTTAACGATTGTATCTCAAAGTTCTCTAACCCTTCTGGGAAAGTATTCAAACTTTCTCCTAAGCTTCTGAAAAGCCTGATAGGAAAATTTTCAGAAATCGAGAATTTTTTTTTATTTTTGGTGATATTTTTAACTTCCTGGAACCTCTTTGATGTATTGATAAACTTCTTAAAAAATGTTTATACTTCTCTGATAAACTGCAGGGAAGTTTTCATACCGGTCAAATCACTAAAATGAAGTGAGATGTAAACCAAGGAATTGTAATTTGTGTTTGTGTTCTAGCTCATAGTACGATGCGAACGGTTATCATGATGGTGTTTACCATATATTAATATGGTGTCAAGAGCAATGAATATCATTATGGTCATATGAATTATTTTTCTATAGACTACTTCATCGGTTCATCTCTTGAATTTCAGGGAAGCTCTCTCCTGATCTTCTGAAAAGTTCTTTACTAAAATTCTTGCAAGTTTCCTCATGAACTTATCGACAGTAATTTCTGATTTTCTTGGAAATTCACATCTAACAACCTAACCTACCCTTCCAGAAACATTAGACAAGTTTTCTCTGAACCATTTACTTTCTAAACTTCTAATAAGTCCCATCCGAACTGTGAGAAAACTTGTCCAAAGATAAAGTTCTCTCCCAGATTTTTTTGTAAGATCTTTTAAATTTGTTGACTTGAGGAGCTCTTCTTCTGAACTTAAGGGAAGTTCACTTGGGAACTTTAGGGAAGTTTGTTCCTGAATTTATGAGAAGTGTTTTCCCTCTCTGGTAAGTATTTTCTTGAAATTCAGGGATACTTTTCTTGAGCTCATTCTTTCAAAGCTTCTGATAAGTCCCATTTGAACTCCGAGGAAAATTGTATTGAATTTTTAAGAAAGTCCACTTCAGAATCTCTAGGAAAATACCCTTAAATTTGTTGGAAGGTTTTTCTGAACTTTTGGGAAATCCTGCTGAACTTTGGGAACTTCGGGGAAGTTTGTTCCTAAACTTCAGAGAAATTCTTGCTCACAACTCTCTAGAAAGTAATCCCTAAATGATTTTCGGAAAATGTCTTTCTGTTTTTTGGGAGATTTTTCCTTAGTTCTACTGTTGTAACAGTAGCT